>CP136055.1:498390638-498605638 GCA_032464435.1 Aegilops umbellulata | reverse complement strand
GAGTCTTCCTTCCATCCTTGACGTACTTCTCCCACGTCGTTCTCTTGTAGTTCTTGAATGCAACCGCCATCTTCCTCAAAGCAGCGTCCTTGACTTTCTGCACATCTGCTTCTGTGAAATGATCTGGTAGGGTGAAATGTTCCATGAGAGTATCCCAAAGCAGTTGTTTTTGATTCTCGTCGACAAAAGTAACATCTGGACATGGCATTGCTGGCTTTCTCCATTCTTGAAGGGAGATCGGGAGTTGGTCCTTCACAAGAACTCCGCACTGACGAACGAACTTGTCCGCAATCTTCTTAGGCGCTAATGGTTCGCCATTAGGTCTGAATGCCTCGATATTGTACTTTACGCCCTCCTTCAACTTTTTGTTCGGGCCTCGTTTCGTCCTTTTGCCTGAAGATTTGCTCGATCCGGATGGCTGAAAGAAGAAAGATCGATTCGTTAATATATCTTCAACTCATTTATTAAAACATGTGATGGTCACCAGATTCCTGCTTATATAAATATATATATATACCTCGCCGGTGTTTGTTGTTTCAGGATCAACATGTTCTTCATCATCGTCATAATCATAGTTCATGACTTCATCAATTCGGTCATCGCGATCGAATATCATATCACCCTCTCCGGTGTTGTTTAGAAATTCGGAGCTGTCAAAATCTTCTTCATTCTGATCATCATCTGGCCCGCGTATCATATCGAACATGGTCTGTTCTCTCTCTTTGTCGGTATTGTCCGCCATAGCTTTTATTTAACTATGCCAAAAGAAATATAAAAAAATTTAGTATAATCTCGAATAATAGATATAATCTCGAATACATCGTCTCGAATAATAGATATAATCTCGAATACATCGTCTCGAATAACAGATATAATCTCAAATACATCATCTCGAATAATATATAATCTCCAATACATTGTCTCGAATATATAATCTCGAATACATCACTGGCTAGGTAGCTAATAAAGATCGAATACTACAGAAGAATCAAGGACACTCGCGGTTCCTGCGGCGCGGGCGGTGGACACCCAAAGAGAAGGAACCCCCACAGGATCATAGCTGAAGTGAGATCCCTGAAGAAACTGCCAGGTATTGGAGAACCTGCCGCCCTCTAACGCAACCATGTAGCGATGGACGTGCTCGTCCTCCTCCCTGACACGACGACGTACCACCTCCGGTGGGGCCGGCTCCCTCCGCACCGAAACTGGCCCACGCGAACGCCACCAAACGAGATCAGGGTCGACGACGGGACCCGGGGCCGGGTTCCTCATCAAGCGGCGCGCCCCTCCAGGCAGCACCTCCCAGTGCCAGCCCGGCGGAGCCCATTCCCGGACATGGGTCAGCTGGACGTCGTCGCTGACGTGTTGACGGCGAGGATGCAGGCCGGGCATCGTCGACAACAAATAGTAGCTATATGCCCGCAAAAAGTAACATTTTTTTAATGATTGGATTTTGATAACTAAAATTTCTAACATTTATATAACATTTCTAACAATGCTATATATAACTAACATTTCTATAACATTTCTAATATTTCTATAACTAAAAAAAAGATAAATTTCTAACTTTTTTATAACTATTTCTATAACTAAAAAACAGAAAAATTTCTAACAATTCTAACTTTTTTATAACTATTTCTATAACTAAAAAACAGAAAAATTTCTAACAATTCTAACTTTTTTATAACTATTTCTATAAATAAAAAACAGAAAAATTTCTAACAATTCTAACTTTTTTATAACTATTTCTATAACTAAAAAACAGAAAAATTTCTAACAATTCTAACTTTTTTATAACTATTTCTATAACTAAAACTAATTCTAAAATTTCCTGATTACATACCTAACATTTCTATAACAATTCTAATATTTATATAACTACAAAACAGAAAAATTGCTAAATTTTTATAAATATTTCTATAACTAAATATTTAAATCACTTGTGTGTGTGTGTGTAGTGTGTGTGTGTGTGTGTAGTGTGTGTGTGTGTGTGTGGAACTGGACATGGCGGCTGGGGCGAGCTCACCGGCGAGGCGACGACGGGGCGGCGACGGGACGTGGCGGCGACGACGGGGCGAAGGGACGGGGCGGCGACGACGGGGCGACGGGGCGGGGCGGCGACGACGGGGCGGGGCGGCGACGACGGGGCGGGGCGACGACGTACGACGTGGCGACCGAGGCGCGGCGACGGGGACGGCGGCGTCGACGGGGACGGGGACGGCCGGGGCGGCGACGAGGGGCGCCCACGGCCAGGGTCGGCGACGAGGGGCGGCGGCGGCGGCGTCGACGGGGACGACGTCGATCGGGGCAGGCACGACGGAGGGAGGAAACAGAGGGAAGAAACAGAGGGAAACTGGAATTTTTCCAAGTGTTGTATATATAGGATGGATCTTTAGTACCGGTTGGAGCCACCAAGCGGTACTAAAGGTCTGTTGTGGCTAGCCCAAGCGGCGGGAAGCGACCCCCTTTAGTACCGGTTGGTGGCTCCAACCGGTACTAAAGGCCCCCCTTTAGTACCGGTTGGTGCCACGAACCGGTACTAAAGGTGGGTGCGCTGCTAGGCGAGGGGCACAAAAGTTTAGTCCCACCTCGCTAGCCGAGGGGCACTCGCACCTGCTTATAAGCCCCGCCGTCGCTGTTGTCTCGAGCTCCTCTCTTAAGCAGGCCTTCTGGGCCTACCTCTTCTGTGATGCCCTGTTGGGCCTACTGGGCTAGCGGGCCTGCACCCTGGCCCAACTTGAATTTGGGTTTCTAGTCGTATGCAGGCCGCTGTGGCCCAATAGGTGGGCTTTTTTTTCCTTATTTATTTTTTTGCTTTATTTATTTTCGTGAATAACTTAACTTTGAAACTAGATTTTTCAGTGATTCTTTTTTCTTATGTTTAATATTAGTGTGTTTTATCATTATATTCAATTTGGTAATGCTTAGGTTATTTAAAAAATGAAATGCCTTTGTAACGGATGAGTTTTCGTCCGAAACCCTTATACTTCAAAACAGATTGTCCATTTTGTACACGAAGTGCATCCAGTTTTTGCGGTAACCCTCTCTACTTTTTTGCACATGCTATGTGGGTGAAATTATGATACCATGCCAACCTTCAACCTTTTATGAGTTCATTTGAAATGCTTTTCAATTTCAGGGTCATTTAGCTGAAAAAATCAGTAAATGCATGAAAGAATTTGCTTGCACAAAAACTTTCTTCGCGTTTCAAATGCCAAAACACATAACTAGCTACCCTAACTATTACAGAGATCCCTCCTGGGTGTGAAACACAGAAGAAAGTGATGATATATAGTTAAGCCGATCACATCCCAGATCTTTGGGTGTGAAACTTTTTCTTCGCGTGTGTCCCTTTGCGTCGTAGCCATGAAAATCTTCATCATTTAACGGGATGCTCGGGTCAATATTCATTGTGAATGGAGCAATTTCATCAAACTTTTCATAATCTTCTGACTTGTCTGTCTTGTCATCCACTCCCATGATGTTTCTCTTCCCAGAAAGAACTATGTGCCGCTTTGGCTCATCGTACGATGCATTCGCTTCCGTATCTTTTCTTTTTCTTGGCTTGGTAGACATGTCCTTCACATAGAAAACTTGTGCCACATCATTGGCTAGGACGAATGGTTCGTCTGCATACGCAAGATTGTTGAGATCCACTGTTGTCATTCCGTACTGCGGGTCTTTCGTTACCCCGCCTCGTGTCATATTGACCCATTTGCACCGAAACAAAGGGACCTTCAAACCACATCGATAGTCAAGTTCCCATATATCCTGTATATAACCATAATATGTTTCCTTTCCCGTCTTAGTTTCTGCATCAAAGCGGACACCACTGTTTTGGTTGGTGCTCTTCTTATCTTGGGCGACCGTGTAAAAAGTATTACCATTTATCTCGTACCCTTTGAAAGTCATTATATTCAAAGATGGTAACTGGGACAGCAAGTACAGGTCATCTTCAATAGAGGTGTCATGCATGGCACGTGCTTGCAACCAGCTGGCGAAACTCCTGGTTTGTTCACGTGTAATCCAGTCATCAGACCGCTCCGGGTGTTTGGAGCGTAGCAAATTCTTGTGTTCATCCATATACGGAGCCACCAAGGCGGAATTCTATAGAACTGTGTAGTGTGCTTCAGTGAGAGAATGTCCGTCCATACATATTATTTGTTCCCCTCCTAGCGTGCCTTTTCCATCCAGTCTTCCCTTATGCCGCGATTCAGGAACACCAATCGGCTTATGGTCAGGAATAAAGTCAATACAAAACTCAATGACCTCCTCATTTTGACGGCCCTTGGAGATGCTTCTCAAAGGGGAACATATTGTGTAGAAATACAAGACCCAAAACGTTAATCTCTTCGCATAGGTGAACTAGGACGTGCGTCATGATGTTGAAGAAGGATGGTGGGAACACCAACTCGAAACTGACAAGACATTGCACCAAATCATTCTGTAACCTTGGTATGATTTATGGATCGATTACCTTCTGAGAGATTGCATTGAGAAATGCACATAGCTTCACAATGGCTAATCGAACGTTTTCCGGTAGAAGCCCCCTCAATGCAACCGGAAGCAGTTGCGTCATAATCACGTGGCAGTCATGAGACTTTAGGTTCTGGAACTTTTTCTCTGCCATGTTTATTATTCCCTTTATATTCGACGAGAAGCCAGACGGTACCTTAATACTGAGCAGGCATTCAAAGAAGATTTCCTTCTCTTCTTTGGTAAGAGCGTAGCTTGCATGACCCTGATGTATGCCGTCTTTTCCGTGCATACGTTGTTGGTCCTCCCATGCCTCAGGTGTATCTTTTGTCTTCCCATACACGCCCAAGAAGCCAAGCAGGGTCACACAAAGATTCTTCGTCACGTGCATCACGTCGATTGCGGAGCGGACCTCGAGGTCTTTCCAATAGGGCAGGTCCCAAAATATAGATTTCTTCTTACACATGGGTGCGCGTCCGTCTGCGTCATTCGGAACAGGTTGTCCACCAGGACCCTTTCCAAAGACCACCTTCAAATCCTTGACCATATCATGTACATCAGCACCAGTACGGTGGCGAGGCTTCGTCCGGTGATCCGCCTCACCTTTGAAATGCTTGCCTTTCTTTCTTACGGGATGCCTGCTCGGAAGAAATCGACGATGTCCGAGATACACATTCTTATTAGCCAAATATATGCTGTCGGTATCGTCCAAACAGTGCGTGCATGCGCGGTATCCCTTGTTTGTATGTCCTGAAAGGTTACTGAGAGCAGGACAATCATTGATGGTCACGAACAGCAACACCTTTAGGTCAAATTCTTCCCCCATGTGCTCATCCCACGCACGTACACTTGTTCCATTCCACAGTTGTAAGAGTTCTTCAACTAATGGCCTTAGGTACACGTCAATGTCGTTGCCGGGTTTCTTAGGGCCTTGGATGAGCACTGGCATCATAATGAACTTCCGCTTCATGCACAACCAAGGAGGAAGGTTATACAAACATAGAGTCACGGGCCAGGTGCTATGGTTGCTGCTCTGCTCCCCAAAAGGATTAATGCCATCTGCGCTTAGACCAAACCATACGCTCCTTGCGTCATCTGCAAACTCCTTCCCGTACTTTCTTACGATTTTTCTCCACTGCGACCCGTCAGCGGGTACTCTCAACTTTCCGTCTTTCTTATGGTCTTCTTTGTGCCATCGCATCGCCTTGGCATGCTCTTTGTTTTGGAACAAACGTTTCAACCGTGGTATTATAGGAGCATACCACATCACCTTGGCAAGAATCTTCTTCTTGGGGCGCTCGCCCTCGACATCACCAGGGTCATCGCGGCTGATCTTATAGCGCAATGCACCACATACCGGGCAAGCGTTCAAATCCTCGTACTCACCGCGGTAGAGGATGCAATCATTAGGGCATGCATGTATCTTCTGCTACTCTAACCCTAGAGGGCAGATAGCCTTCTTTGCTTCGTACGTACTCTCGGGCAATTCATTGTCCTTTGGAAGCGTATCCTTTATCATTACCAGCAACTTTCCAAATCCCTTGTCAGATACACCATTCTCTGCCTTCCATTGCAGCAATTCCAGTGTGGTGCCCAGCTTTTTCTTGTCACCTACCCAATTCGGGTACAACAATTTTTTGTGATCCTCTAACATGCGCTGCAACTTCTTCTTCTCCAAATCACTTGCGCAGTTTCTCTTTGCATCGTCCATGGCCCGACCTAGATCATCAACGGGCTCATCTGATGCCTCTTCTTCAGCTTCTTCCCGCATTGCCGGCTCAGCTTCTTCCCGCATTACCGGCTCAGCTTCTTCACCCATTGTTGTATCATCGTATTCAGGGAACCCATGGCCAGGATAGCTGTCGTCTTCCTCTTCTTCTTCATTGTCTTCCATCATGACCCCTCTTTCTCCGTGCTTGGTCCAAACATTATAGTGGGGCACGAAACCGGACTTAAACAGGTGGAAGTGAATGGTTCTTGACTTAGAGTAATTTTGACCATTCTTACAGACAGCACATGGACAAGGCATAAAACCATCCGCCCGCTTGTTTGCCTCAGCCGCAAGCAGAAAATTTTGCACGCCATTAATGAACTCGGGAAAGCATCGGTCATCGTACATCCATTGCCGGCTCATCTTCATTACACAACACCGAATAGACCAAATTAATACAAGTTCATACATAAAGTTCATACAACACTTAAATGCAACAAACAAATAACTCTCTAGCTAAAGCATTTAAATGCAACAACAAATGCGATCAAGATCGCAACTAAGGTAACAATGGGTCCAACAGCATAATGATACCAAGCCTCACTATCGATGGCATATTTTCTAATCTTTCTAATCTTCAAGCGCATTTTCTCCATCTTGATCTTGTGATCATCAACGACATCGTCAACATGCAACTTCAATTCCATCTTCTCCCCCTCAATTCTTTTCAATTTTTCTTTCAAATTCTCGTTTTCTCTTTCAACTAAATTTAACCTCTTGACAATAGGGTCGGTTGGAATTTGCGGTTCACATACCTCCTAGAAAAAATTCCTATGTCAACTTGATGGGCATAATTTGTCATAAACACGAAATGCAACTAGTTTTAAAAGAGAATATATATACCACATCCGAATCATAACAAGGACGAGGGCCGACGGGGATGGATATCAAAACCATGGCACTATATGTATAACAAAGAACGTACGGGTAAGATAATTATACGAGTAACTAGCTGTTGACACACGAACACATCACGTGTACCCTCGACGCCGGGGGTGATGCACCGCAGCTCACGTTGAAGGAGACCCGACCGACAGCGCGATACGCAAGACAGTCGACGGGCGCTTTTGCAGACCCGAAAACCCCACACCCCCGGGAGGGACCCCGTCAGGGAGTGCGGCGGCTATGGGCTGCCCTAGGTTGATTCGCTCGCCCCTAGAGCCTCGGGATTCGCAGCTCTCAAATACGAAGAACAGCGAAGAACGAGAGAGAAAAGCGGTGGAGAGATAAAACGTAGATGAAAAAGTAGTATAATGATTTGTTCGATTGTGTGTTGTTCAATCGGCCGTCACCCCCAACATATATAAGAGGCGGCTGGACTTCCCGTACAAGCAAAGGATTCATCTAGGCTTTCCTTACAAGAAATTTACATCAACTCACGACCTAGAGTTCTAGTTCTGGTCCCACTTGGATTCAGCCCGAATCTGATCCAATCTTCTATCTTGCTCCTTGCGCGGGCCGTGGAATCTGCATATGACCTCCGATGGAGACAGTTCAAATATCAATTTTGTACGCTTCGACGAGGCCAACAATCCGTATGTTGATCACTTTTCCAAATAAGGCCATCTCGAATACTCCACGGGGTCATCTTTAATTTCGAGTCGGACTCGGTCATGTAGCTGACCGAACCGTCCGACTCTTGTAGCGTCTCTGTAGGTCGTATACTACGTTGGATGATGATGACTCCAAAAGCAAAGTTGACCGTTTCGATGTTACGAATAACTTTCATGTTGAACACTTTTTCATCCGAGTCCATCTAGATAATTATTTGAGCCCATCTTCATCTTCTGATCGTATTGGCCTTGACAGTTTTCACCCCGGCAAGCTTTTTCCCGGCAAGCTTTTCACCCCCGGCAAGGTCTTCACCCGGCAAGATTTTCACCCCCGGCAAGGTCTTCATCCGGCAAGCTTTTCACCCGGCAAGCTTTCCTCCCCGGCAAGGTCTCTGTCCGGCAAGCTTTTCACCCGGCAAGTTTTTTGCCCGGCAAGCTTTCCAAAACGGTTCGGTTTACAACCTGGCTGCACCTTGTGGGTCATGTTTGAGGCAGCAAACGACCTCGGGTGGAAACGAGTCCAAAAGCAATCTTGACCGTTTCGACGAGACAAAAAACTTTTGTGCTAAACATATTTTGATCAGAGGTGGTCTTGAAGGCCAAATCGCTCGCTCAAAACGGAGTATTACGCAAAACACCCGTTCCCTCGCGCTACCCATCAGACATAGGTCTGGTGGGGCGCGCCACATCACGCCTCATGACATGGCTGCACTCCGATAGCTCTAACTTTTGCATACAAACTCGGATTGGAACAATTTTTATATCAAAATCGATTGTTTCGACGAGGCGAAGATAATCCGTGTAGATCATTTTTTCATAAGAGGCGGTCTTGAGGGCGTAATGAGCCGAATAGTGTTCTGAATACAAAATCTCAGTATTTCGAACACAACTTCGGCCTGGGAGATGAGATCGGATGGCGATGGCCCAAACTTCAAAGATGTTCATATCGATAATACGGAACTTTTTTATTTAGATCACTTTTCCATTTAAGGCCGTATTAATTAAGTTCTTGACCGTGCCAAATTCTGGTGTCAACACAGGCCCCCCTGTTTTTCGGCAAAGCTAGCGTGCCGAAAAATAACTTGTACCATGTTTGTTCTAAGGATGATGTCAACACTCCATCGTCCATTTTATGTGCTTCAGGCGATAATTTCTATATCGGTCGTGTTTATGCTTAGGGCGATACTTTTATGTCGGCCGTTGCCTAGTTAGGCTTCCTGCCACACACTCGGGTGGTACTTCTTCAAATATTTGCCATTGAGAGCTCGAGGTAACAATGCCCCTTGTATGGACTCCACCAAATATGAATTTCCAGGAACAACTCTTGTCATCCTAAAAGGACCTTCCCAACTTGGAGACCACTTCCCGAATTTTCAATCTCTAGAACCAATCGGTAGAATCACTTTCCACACAAGATCGCCAACCTGAAAATTCTTCAACTTGACCTTTTTATTGTAAGCACTGGCTACCCTCAGCTTGTCCCTCTCTATGGCCCTTAAAACAGCCAAACGTTTATCAGCAACTTCATCAATGTTGTCCATCATCAAATTGTAAAAGTCCACCGCCGATAAATCATTCTGTTTGGCTATTCTCAAAGCACTCAAATTCACTTCCACTGGTAAAACAGCCTCTTGACCATATACTAGCTCATATGGAGTCACCTTTGTAGCACCATGCCTTGAAATTCTATGTGCCCACAAAGCTTCAGACAACAACTCATGCCATCTCCTTGGGTTATCCTCAATCTTCTTCTTGATGAGCTTGATTAAAATTTTATTGCTAGACTCAGCTTGTCCATTGGCTTGGGCATAATATGGAGAGGAATTGAGCAATTTTATGTTATAAGATTCGGCAAATTCTCTAACTTGGTGTGACATGAAAGAGGAGCCTTGATCTGTAGTCAATGTTTGAGGAATGCCGAATCTATGAATAATGTGCTCGGTTATGAATTTAATTACCTCCGTATGTGTCATGTTCTTGAGAGGTACTGCTTCAGACCATTTAGTGAAATAATCGGTTGCCACCAATACGAACCGATGCCCCTTTGAGGAAGACGGATGAATTTGTCCAATAAAGTCTAAACCCCATCCTCTGAAAGGCCACGGCTTGATAATGGGATGTAACATAGCAGCAGGAGCCAACTGAATATCACCAAATTTTTTACAAGCTTCACACCCTTTATAATATCTGAAGCAATCATTAATCATAGTCGGCCAATAAAACCCAGCACGTCGTAGTAACCACTTCATCTTGGGAGCCGACTGATGAGTGCCACAAATACCTTCATGGACCTCTCCCATAGCAATTCTCGCTTGGTCCTCGTCCAAGCACTTTAAAAGAACATCATCAACCGTTCGGCGATAGAGATCATCATCTCTCATTGTGTATTTGAAAGCCATACGCCGAACAGCCCTGTCCACCCTTCTACTAGGATCACACAAATAATCAATGATGGGTTTCCTACAGTCTTGATTTTCTCCTGCATTGAATATTTCATTAGTGGCCGAAACGGCGGGCTCCGGTTCGGCCTCCCTTATGTTGGCAAGACTAGACATCGGCTTTTCAGAAATATGAAACATGCCACGATTAACATGATAGCCGGATGCTTGTTGTGCCAACTCATTTGCTTTCCAATTGTCATGTCTAGATATATGAGCAATGCTAAAATAATCCAAAGTAGAGATTACAGCTAAACATTTATCAAGATAAACATTAAGTGATTCGTCCAAACACTGAAAGACTTTGGATATTTGCTGCACCACTAGTAACGAATCACCATAAGCCTCAATATATGTAACACCTATAGCAAGTAACATCTCTAGGCTGAATAACGATGCTTCATATTCGGCTTGATTCTTTGTGCAAAAATATTCTAAGCGGCATGAGGCTTCAAAAACAGCACCATGAGGAGATATATAAACAATACCAACACCTTGGCCATTGCTACAAACTGAACCATCAAAGTATAATCTCCATGGTACTAATGAAACAAGGTTCATATTACTATCATGCTTGTCATAAATCCGATGTTCAACAATGAAATTAGCAACAATTTGGCCCTTCATGGATTTTAGAGATTCATAAGCCAAATCATATTCAATCAAAGCATAAGCCCACTTGCCAATTCTACCACTAAGAATTGGCCTATGCAACATGTATTTAATGACATCGGTCTGACAAGCTACTACGCAAGCACTCGGCACTAAATAATGTCTCAATTTTGTGCAAGCATAATACAAGCATAGACATAATTTCTCAATAAATGTATACCTTGTCTCTGCGTCCAATAAGCGGCGGCTCAAATAAGTGATGGCATACTCTTTTCCTTCGGTCTCTTGAGTTAGAACAGCACCAATAACTCCCTCCTCTGCTGCAATGTAAAGTTTGAAGGGTTCCCTATGCTTGGGTGCTCTCATCACCGGAGGAGTGCACAAATAATTCTTGATCATATCAAATGCTTCTTGCTGTTTTGCCCCCCAAGTGAAATCAGCATCATTCTTTAACCAAAGGATAGGAGTAAATGCATCAACTTTCCCTGACAGATTAGCTATGAACCTTCTCAAATAATTGACCTTGCCAAGGAACTTTTGCATATCTCTCTTGCATGTTGGAGCCTCCACTTTCTGTATAGCTTCTATCTTTTTGGGATCAATCTCTATACCATCTTCATGAATAATGAAACCCAAAAACTTGCCAGCTGACACGCCGAAAGCACACTTCAAAGGATTCATCTTCAGTCCATACTTTTTCATTCTTTCAAAAGCTAAACGCAAATCGGCCAAGTGAGATTCAAAAGCATCTGATTTGACAACAATATCATCAATATAAACTTCAAGTATGACACCGAGTAAATCATGAAAAATCAAATTCATAGCCCTTTGATATGTGGCGCCAGCATTTTTTAATCCGAATGTCATCACTGTCCACTCGAATAAACCAAGAAAACCGGGGCAACGAAAAGCTGTCTTGGACATGTCTTCTTCGGCCATAAAAATTTGATTGTATCCGGCATTACCATCTAGAAAGCTAATAACCTTATGTCCAGAAGCATCATTAATAAGCATATCAGCTATTGGCATGGGATACTCATCTTTGGGTGTAGCCCTATTCAAATCTCTGAAGTCAATGCACACCCTCAACTTGCCGGATCCTTTCTTCTCCACAGGGACAATGTTAGAAATCCACTCGGCATACCTGCAAGGTCTAATAAAATTAGCTTTAAGCAAACGACCGATCTCTTCCTTGATCCGGTCATATGTTTTTGGATTAAACTTTCTGGCCGGTTGTTTATATGGTCTAAAACCAGCCTTTATAGGTAACCAATGCTCCACTAGCTCTCGGCTTAAACCTGGCATCTCATGATATTCACATGCAAAGCAACAAACATATTCTTTCAACAGCTTGATCAACTTAGCTTTATGATCGGCTCTTAAATTTGCATTTACAAATGTCAGCCTAGGAGTTAAACCATCTCCTATATCTATCTCTTCTAATGGATCGGCCGATGTAAAACCTTGTCCTAATTTATCCATATCATCTAACTCTTCTATGGACTCATACATATCGTTCTCATGGGACCGATATTCTACAAGTCGCTTTTGTAACCAATCTGAGTTAGGATCCATTTAAACATATCATACCTTGGAGCCGATTGCACTCAGTCGGCTTTAAAGAGACGGGCACGAAACCATTCTTGGTTGCGCTGAGAAAATCAAACTCTGACAAGTCACGTCCCGTCAAGCAAGTAGCATTTGGGTGTTGCCAATCCACCGATGCCTCGGCCAAAGCAACACAGGCCGAGTTATCCGCATGAATGACTTCCACTTCATCATCAACCCACTGGATCAAAAACTGGTGCATAGTGGATGGCACACACTGGTTTGCATGAACCCAATCACGGCCTAGTATGACGTTGTAGTTACCTTGCACCTCAGCGACAAAGAATGCGGTAGCCAAAGTTTTACTTCCCACCGTGAGCTCCACATACTTCACACCTTTGGCTTCAGTTTTCTCTTTGCCTTCAAATCCATTGAGCACCATGTTGGTCTTTATCAACTCATTATCATGCAACCCCAATTTTTTGAAGACCGAATACGGCATAAGATTCACCACAGCACCACCATCAACAAGCATCCGAGTGAGCGGTGACCCATTGATATGACCTTTGAGATATAACAGTTTCAGATGCGTTACTGGGTCTTTTGGCTTCTCGAATATTGCATTTTTAGGGCCAAAATCCAGCTGAGCCACCTCCCCTTCCTCATCTACAGCACGAAACTCAGCGGGTAAGTAATACACCATATTAATATCCATACCTTCATGAACCGGTGTAGACTCGTAATCTAACATATCCTCCTCTTCCCCCAGTGTATCCACCGATTCTGAAATTTGTTCGAGCGAAGATGAAGCAATAGGTAACGCAGACGATGCAATTATTACATCGTCCTCCTTTGGTGGTGTAGGTGCTGCTGTGGTGGGTGTAGAAGCCACTGCATCTTGTATTTGTTTGGGCCTCCACACTTGTTTTGTAGGTAACATAGGCCGAGTGTCATTGAACAACTTATCCCTTTGCTTCTCGGCCTCTTGTTCTGCCATCTCTTGACTCCTTAACCTCTGTAGTTTCCTCTTTTGTGTCTTTGTTAGCCCTGGAGGACACCACTTTGGCTGAGTGTATTTAGGATCTCTTGTTTTTACTTGGCTGGTGCTTGCTTCATGATCATTAGCCGAGTGCTTTGGCGCGATAGCAAGTATCAGCTCAGTCGGATTGCTATGCATAATCGGCTGTTGTATGGTGAATGTTTCGGTGCCCAAGATGAGTGAGTCGGCATCGGTTTTTTCCTTGTCTTTGCTTGACTCGACCGTTACAGCACTTGGCAACTTAACACGCCATTCTTGCTTGCCGAACCCTTTTTGATTATCTTGCACTGGCCGATTGACACTATTGTTCAAACGGCCTCGTGTGGGATAAGAAAGTCTCTCATGAATGGGCCTCCTTGGCTCTGCCCAACCCGGATGAAAAGCATAAGGGGCCATTGGGGGCTGCCACCATCCTCCATTGAAGTCTCCCATGTAGTATGGCACATAGGGGGGTGGCGGCACCCATGGTCCCGGCGCCCACGACCCATATGGCCTTGCATGATGCTGAAATTCTTCCCGAGGAGGTGATCTTGAGCGCTTCAGATTTGATGACCAGTTGGAGCTAGAACTGGCTGCATGACTAGCATACTTGGACAACAACATATCAAAAGTTGGCTTGATTTTCTTGCGCTGCACTTTAGCTTCATTTGTTTTCCACTTGCCAACTTCTGGACTCCTGGGCTTGACAAATTTAACACGAGTATTTCCTTGCACTTGCGGTTGCCCCCCGAGTATAAGATTCTTGATGGTGATTTTGATTATCTCCTTGCCACCGGGTTGCTTGTCAAGCACAACCTGTCTCCCCAAGACCTTGTTGCCCTCCTTGTCTTCCCTGGGCTCACCAACAATGATATTAGCTTTATTAGCAGATTCGGCAACCTCCGGCCGAATGAGTATCTTCTTCCCCTCTAACTCCATGGTATTCATTGGAAAAGGTTGTTTATCAACTTGCATCTCAGAAAAGTTCAATCGTCCGTCATTAATGGCCGATTGTATCTGTCGTTGAAAAACATTGCAATCGTTAGTAGCATGAGAAAAGGAATTATGATACTTGCAATAAGCGCGCCGCTTCAGCTCTTCAAACGGCGGTAAAGTATGAGATATTCTAATAATCTTAGCCTGCAGCAAAGCATCAAATATTCTATCACACTTAGCAATGTTAAAATTAAACTTCATATCTTCATCACAATTCTTATGAATCGGTTTCAGATCATTGCAAGTAAATGGTTTGGCTTTAGATGGCCAAACAAATTCAGTAGAAAAAACGTCACCCTCATCGTCCGAGTGATCACTATCATATTCCACCATATTCATCTTTGGACGATCGGCTTTATATCTATGCACTTCGTTGAGGTCTTTGCTTCGGCTTTCCTGAGCCAAAGCCCTTTGTAAGACTTGGTTGATATTTAAGAACTCATAGCCTTCTAGCTTTTCTCTAATGGGAATTCTCAAACCACTCAGCACTAGGTCTGCCAAGTCTCTCTCGGTTATCACCAAACTAAAACACCGGTTTTTTGTTTCTCTAAATCTATTGACGTAATCGGAGACCGATTCATCATGCTTCTGTTTAACCGATGTTAGATGTGACAATTTGAGTTCATTGTCGCCGCTATAAAAGTGATCATGAAACTTCTGCTCTAGCTGCGACCAAACCCGAATGGAACCATGTGGTAAAGAAGAAAACCATGAAAATGCGGTACCAGTTAATGATAGAGGAAATAAACGCACTTTCAACTCATTTAGTGAGCCTGCTTCACCTAATTGTGCCAAGTATTGGCTAACATGCTCCCATGTGGTTTTTGTGCCCTCTCCATTGAATTTGACAAAATCTGGAATCTTATATCCCGGAGGGCACTGGATGGCATCAAAGTACTCGGGGTACGGCTTTTGGTAAATCCGATTCCGAGGTAACTCAACTCCAAAATTCTCTCGAAGCATCTTAGCCATCTTCTTTCTAAGATTAGCTAGACCATCATCCATAGTGGACGATGCAACTTGTGGCAGCGGCATAGGAGGAGTAGGACTACTAGCAGTAGGTATGAACTGTGGCATGTATGCCGAACTATAGTTCAGTAATGGCCGAGTGGTTGTAGCTGTAGGTAGGGTTTGGTTCGGCGTTGCCACCGAACCTGGCATGCTCATAATAGGATTAATGGGTGCAGTCACAATCTAATTTGTTTGAGTAGGATAATAAGTCATCGGCATGGGAGGCACCGATGAGATAGGTAAAGCCAGATTAGGGTTTTGCACACTAGCAGCTACACCATCATTACCACTAGATGATTGAGATATATTTTTCTGAGCATTGGTATTTTCTATGAAAGTTTGATAGACCAGATTGTTACTATCAGCAATACGACTCTCAATCTCAGCCCACTGCTCAGGAGAAAAGGTAGTACTCACAGCGGGTTTAACCTGCTCAGCTTGAAGAGGAGGGAACTTGATTTCTTCAATCAGAGTGATGTTGCCTTGGCGATCCTTCTTGAATTTTGCAAGGAACTCCTGCAAATCCTTCTCTTCGCGCGCCTTCTTGTACTCCTCATAGACTTAGCGATGATCGGCCGATATGTCATCAAGACTTGGCTTAATGATGTTATCGGCGTCTACCTCAGATGGCTTGGGAAGATCGGACATGGTGGATGATGATGATTGATCTTCGATCCCCAGCGGAGTCGCCAAAAAGTGTGTTGACACACGAACACGTCACGTGTACCCTCGACGCCGGGGGTGATGCACCGCAGCTCACGTCGAAGGAGACCCGACCGACAGCGCGATACGCAAGACAGTCGACGGGCGCTTTTGCAGACCCAAAAAACCCACACCCCCGGGAGGGACCCCGTCAGGGAGTGCGGCGGCTATGGGCTGCCCTAGGACGATTCGCTCGCCCCTAGAGCCTCGGGATTCGCAGCTGTCAAATACGAAGAACAGCGAAGAACGAGAGAGAAAAACAGTGGAGAGATAAAACATAGATGAAAAAGTAGTATATTGATTTGTTCGATTGTGTGTTGTTCAATCGGCCGTCACCCCCAACATATATAAGAGGCGCCTAGACTTCCCGTACAAGCAAAGGATTCATCTAGGCTTTCCTTACAAGAAATTTACATCAACTCACGACCTAGAGTTCTAGTTCTGGTCCCACTTGGATTCAGCCCGAATCTGATCCAATCTTCTATCTTGCTCCTTGCGCGGGCCGTGGAATCTGCATATGACCTCCGATGGAGACGGTTCAAATATCAATTTTGTACGCTTCGACGAGGCCAACAATCCGTATGTTGATCACTTTTCCAAATAAGGCCATCTCGAATACTCCACAGGGTCATCTTTAATTTCGAGTCGTACTCGGTCATGTAGCTGACCGAACCGTCTGACTCTTGTAGCGTCTCTGCAGGTCGTATACTATGTTGGATGATGATGACTCCAAAAGCAAAGTTGACCATATCAACGTTACGAATAACTTTCATGTTGAACACTTTTTCATCCGAGTCCATCTAGATAATTATTTGAGCCCATCTTCATCTTCTGGTCGGATTGGCATTGACAGTTTTCACCCCGGCAAGCTTTTTCCCGGCAAGGTCTTCACCCGGCAAGCTTTTCACCCCAGGCAAGGTCTTCATCCGGCAAGATTTTCAACCGGCAAGCTTTCCTCCCCGGCAAGGTCTCTGTCCGGCAAGCTTTTCACCCGGCAAGTTTTTTGCCCGCCAAGCTTTCCAAAACGGTTCGGTTTACAACCTGGCTGCACCTTGCGGGTCATGTTTGAGGCAGCAAACGACCTCGGATGGAAACGAGTCCAAAAGCAATCTTGACCGTTTCGACGAGACAAAAAACTTTTGTGCTGAACATATTTTGATCATAGGTGGTCTTGAAGGCCAAACCACTCGCTCAAAACGGACTATTACGCAAAACACCCGTTCCCTCGCGCTACCCATCAGACATAGGTCTGGTGGGGCGCGCCACATCACGCCTCATGACATGGCTGCACTCCTATAGCTCTAACTTTTGCATACGAACTCGGATTGGAATGATTTTATATCAAAATCGATCGTTTCGACGAGACGAAGACAATCCGTGTAGATCATTTTTTCATAAGAGGCGGTCTTGAGGGCGTAATGAGCCGAATAGTGTTCTGAATACAAAATCTCAGTATTTCGAACACAACTTCGGCCTGCGAGATGAGATCGGATGGCGATGGCCCAAACTTCAAAGATGTTCATATCGATAATACGGAACTTTTTTATTTAGATCACTTCTCCATTTGAGGCCGTATTAATTAAGTTCTTGACCGTGCCAAATTCTGGTGTCAACACTAGCTATATATCCAAATCACACAAACATCAATTTTTATATAAAATTTCATGAACAAAGAGGCTCACCACAAGGTGGTGCCGGCGACGGGACGGTGCGGGCGATCGACGGTGGTTACGACGGAGATTTAGAAGGCACTAAGTAAACCACACCTACATATGCAAACTAAGTGTTATTTTTGACCTCAAATTGCATATAAATCAAATACTAGCACATATATATATTTCCTTCCAAATTACTATACTCACAAATTAATCACTATATAAAGCATTGCAAGAGCTAATCTAGCAATGAGAGATGAAAGGACAAAGTTGCTAACCTTTGTGATCATTTGAATGGATGGGGGCCTTCTAATCTTGACAAATTTTGGGCAAAATGTGTGATGAGCTCGAGAGGAGAGGGGAAGAACAGAGAGGAGAGGGGAAAGGGGAAGAACAGAGCGAGCTCGGGTGGACGAAGGGTTTATGTAGGGCGACCTTTAGTACCGGTTCGTGCCATGAACCGGTACTAAAGGGGCTGGAGGGGCCCTAGTCTGACAACATCCTGCCACCACACTCATTAGTACCGGTTCGTGGCACGAACCGGTGCTAAAGGTTCTCGACGAACCGGTACTAATGAGAGCGGCCCGGCTAGCCGTTGGAACCGGCACTAATGTATACATTAGTGCCGGCTCAAATACAAACCGGACAGACGTTTCGGTATCCGGAACAGTCACCGGGCCTCACTTCTCTTCTCTCCTCTCAGTCCGAGACCTCTCTTCACAGCCCACTAACACACCCTAGGCCCAGCCTACTCCTCCTCGTGTCCAGAGCCGTCCGATCGTGATCCGAGGGTCCGAAAACGGATGGAAACCCCCTAACCCTAGACCCCCTGCCTATTTAAGAAGCCCCCTTGCCATTTTTGGGTGCCCCTAGCCTTCCCCTACCCTCAGCCGCCGCATCCCGCACCCCAGGCCCGCGGAGGGCCCGCTGAAGCCCATCGGAGCCCGCCCGAGGCCCAGATCTCGCGCCGCGCCGCCCTAGCGCGCCCGCGCCCCCGTGGCCGCCCGCCTTCGCCGCCGCGAGGCGACCGCGCCGCCGCAGATGCTCCGCCGCCGTCGCGCGCCCTCGCCTCGCCGCGCCGCGCCTCCGCCGCCCAGCGCCCTCGCCGTCGCCCCACTCGCCGTCACCGGCCACCGCACGTGGCCGCGCGCGCCGTCGCCGCCCGGTGCCGCCCCGGTCGCCCCGCCGCCCCTCCTCGCCGGATCCGGCGATCCCAAGGCCGGATCCGCCCCAGAGCTCCTCGTCGGCATCTCCCTCGAGCACCCTGGCCAGCCCCCCTCCTCTCTAGCTCCGGCAAACTTCGATTTCCGCGACACCTTAACCCTAGATCCGGATAAGGTCGACCCCGAATTCGTCCAAGTCCTTTATTGCAGTATTATCATGCCCTATTAATCATGTCATAACTCCGTGCATACTGCTCTGTTTTGCGTGAGTGATATGTCGAAATGTTCATATGGTTGTGCTCTTCATTTTGTTCCATTGTGTCATGTTCATTAGAATTCATCTTAATGACCTAATCGTCGTTGCAAGAGTGCTATATAATGTTAACTGCTGTAGTTTATCAGAACATGCTTATTTGTCATTTTTGTATATTTTTGTGTGATTTTCTTTTGAGCATGAAGTCTATATGTATTATGAGCTACAATATGCCATCTTTGCTGTGGTGCAATCTATTATTCATGATATGCCAGGTGTTGTTTGTTTCAAGCTTGCAAAGTAGCCTCCGTGATGTTGCTGATTTCAGAGATTTAGAATTTCTCCAAGTCTTTGTCTGCTGTTATTTTCATGCCAATGTATTCATGTTGCTAGAGAGAGATCCATGCCTTTTTTGAGTATGTTCGGTAAGCACGTTTTGGACATATGGTTATGCTCTATCCATGCATGTCTCTGTTTGCATTTATGGAGTGCCTTAGCATGTCCTAATCTTGCTCTACTTTTGCTATAAAATGTTTCTGGCAGATTGTTAACATGATTCAATATTGTCATGGTTGTTGTTAGTGATTCGTGCATGCTATGCTATTGTTCTTGCCATGTCTAGCTTCTATGCCATGTCTAATTGCTGGATGTATGCTTATTTTGTCATGCAATGCCTCGTAGTGAGTGCATCGAGCTCGTAAACATGCCTACTTGATATCTGATTTTGCCATGTCCAGTTTTCTGCCAAGTCTGAAATCTGTAACGAAACTTGCTATGTTTACATGGTTGCCATCATATCTTCTGATCCTTTTTGGCTCATGGTCAGTAAGGGATTTTTGTTATATGCTTTGATTAGATTCATGCCCTGCTCTAATGTTACATAATAGCTTGATGTAACATGTTGTTTCATAGCTCTAAACATGTTAACCTGATGTCTGTGAAGCTGTTATTATTTGCAATGTTGCCATGTCCTTTTGAGCATGTTCTAGTAGTTTCTGGGATTAGCTCAGTGTTCATGTTTTGTTATGCTTTACCTGTACATCATGTCCATGCCTTTTGTTTTTATTTTGATATCCTGTAGCATGTTGTTTTGTTGCTTGATATATGCCTAGTTGCTGTTTTGGACAGCTTGTCCTTTAACCTTGTTTAGGGTGTATGTGTTGAACCGTTGCTCCGTTTTGAGTGTGCTCTACATGAAACTTGCTTAGTTTTGCATGTAGTTTCATATTACCTTGTTGGATCCATGTTTTGGTGTGTTTTCTTGATGTTTGAATGCATTTTGCATCAATGCCATGTTTATCTTGTTTTGCTCATATCTCCTAGTCCGTAGCTCCGAATCTAATGAACGTTATATGTAACTTGACTAGAATTTTGTGTAGATCATTGTGGTGCATCTTAACTTGCTGTTTAACAACTTGAACATATGGATTATTCAGATCAGGATCAATTTCGAAATTTGCATATGGGGACTTACCGGAATTGTTATATGTTGTTTCCGGCCTCATTTAAACTTACTTTGATGTGTTGTATTGTATGCATCATCCCTTGCCGTGAGTAGCTTCATGTAGCCTTGTCTTGCATCATACTTGGTTGAGCATCACGCCTTGTTCATGTGTGGTGTGTTTACCATGTTGTGTGCTTCTCTCGATAGTGCCCGTTTTGTTGCGATCGTGAGGATTCGTTCGTCTACGCTTGGTTCGTCTTCGTGGCTTCATCTTCTTCATGGACTCATTATTCTTCCTTGCGGGATTTCAGGCAAGATGACCGTCACCTTGAATCTCATTACTATCATTGCTATGCTAGATGCTTCGTTCTATCGCTATGCTGCGTCACCTACCACTTGCTGCTCAAGCCTCCCAAATTGCCATGAACCTCTGACCTTTGTTACCCTTCCTAGCAAACCGTTGTTCGGCTATGTTACCGCTTTGCTCAGCCCCTCTTATAGCATTGCTAGTTGCACGTGAAGATGAAGATTGCTCCATGTTGGATTATGTTTATGTTGGGATATCACAATATCTCTTATATTATTAATGCATCTACATACTTGGTAAAGGGTGGAAGGCTCGGCCTTATGCCTGGTGTTTTGTTCCACTCTTGCCGCCCTAGTTTCCGTCATATCGGTATTATGTTCCCGGATTTTGCGTCCCTAACGCGGTTGGGTGATTTATGGGACCCCCTTGACAGTTCGCTTTGAATAAGACTCCTCCAGCAAGGCCCAACATTGGTTTTACCATTTGCCTCACCTATGACCTTTTATTTCCCTTGGGTTTCCGAAGCCCGAGGGTCATCTTTATTTTAGCCCCCCCCGGGTCAGTGCTCCTTCGAGTGTTGGTCCGAACCGAGCAGCCTGCGGGGCCACCACGGGGAAACTCGAGGCCTGGTTTTACTCGTAGCTTGACTTATCCGGTGTGCCCTGAGAACGAGGTACGTGCGACTACTATCGGGATTTGTCGGCACATCCGGGCGGCTTGGCTGGTCTTGTTTTATTATTGTTGAAATGCCTTGTAGCCGGGATTCTAAGACTGATCGGGTCTTCCCGGGGAGAAGGAATATCCTTCGTTGATCGCGAGAGCTTATCATGAGCTAAGTTGGGACACCCCTGCAGGGTTTGAACTTTCGAAAGCCGTGCCCGCGGTTATGGGCAGATGGGAATTTGTTAATGTCCGGTTGTAGTAAACTTGAAGCAAACTCTTCTAAAATACACCAACCGTGTGCGTAACCATGAGTGTCTCTTTTCGGGGTTGATCGAGAGGAGAACACGGTTTCTGGGTTATGTCTGACGTAAGTAGGAGTTCAGGATCACTTCTTGATCATTACTAGTTGACGACCGCTTGCTTTGCTCCTCTCCTCGCTCTTATTTGCGTAAGTTAGCCACCATACATGCTTAGTCGCTGCTGCAACCTCACCACTTTACCCCTTCCTTACCCATTAAGCTTTGCTAGTCTTGATACCCATGGTAATGGGATTGCTGAGTCCTCGTGGCTCACATATTACTACACCAACAGTTGCAGGTTCAGGTTATGCGATGATCTTGATGTGAGAGCGGTGATTACTTGTGTTGGAGTTCTTCTTCTGCTTCTTCTTCGATTGAGGGTTAGGTTCCTGCTCGGCAGCCTGGGCTAGCAGGGTGGATATTGTTTGAGTTCCTGTTTATGTATCATCCGTAGTCGGATGTTGATCTTGTGTATGATGTATTGTTGTATTCATGTGACTTTGTATGTATTGGATGTATCCCCACTATTATGTAATGTTGATGTAATGATATCCACCTTGAAAAAGCGTCTTCAAGATGCGCTTCTATCCTTGGTGGGACCTTCGAGGTCCTTTAGGATAGGGTCGCATCTTGGGCGTGACACGTGGGGAGCTGGGGCAGTAGAGCAAGGCTGCTTTCTAAGAACTTATACCTGAGGGTCGCCGGGATGTCGGCGGCGGCAGGTCGGATCTGCGGACAATACGGCAGGGAGGAAGAAGGGTCGGAGGACCTCCCGAGTCGGCGCTGTGTCGGAGAGAACGGCACGGGCAGCGGATTAGGCCCCTCCGGCAGCTGTGGGTTTCCTCCCTCGGCGGCGATGACCGCGTGAACGATGCACCTTTTAGTCGTCTACACACACCGGCCGAAGGGATCCGGCCGGATATGTGACCAGCGGTGAGCAGAGAGAAAATGTCGATACCACTGTCTTGTTTATATCTGGAGAGGATGAGAGAATGAAGAGAGCAACCCTAGTAAAGCAAGTGCTCAGGCCCCTGTGTCCATATATAGTGGAGTGATTATCTTTTTTCTCTCCACAACAAGCGTTTCAATTTGTGTACGTGGCATTAAAAAAAGAAACTCTCTATTTAACGTGACTACTGTACGACTCCTACTTACTACTACTAGTAGTACTACAGTATTGTTCACTTGTGCTCCCCGCCCCTCCATTCATTGAACAACCCCACGGGTGAATAAACATATAGTACTTACTGTATTTATATAGAACGAACAAGCTTGAACTATTTTCGCGTAGTTAAAAGTTGAGGGCGGGGCTTTTCCCGGGCAGTACGCGCGGGAGTATTCGGGTAGGCGGTTTGACAGAGAGGCGAGGAGGGTGAGCAAGTGGGGCTATGCGATTTGACGGCGCGTTATTGCTGGAAAGACTTGTGATATGACCAATCACTATAGTCATGAATTACTGGCGCTCCGACCGGGGTGATGCCCCCCTTCCGTTCCGCGCTCTAATCTGGTGCATGACATGTCGACCCGGATGCTGACTCTCCCACATGTCGGAGTAGTAAGAAGGAGCAAAGAATGATGCGGTATATACTAGTACTATACTACTCCCTCCGTTCCTAAATATAAGTCTTTGGAGAGATTTCACTATGGACCACATACGGAGAAAAATGAGTGAATCTACACATAAAATGCATCTATATACATCCGTATGTGGTCCACAGTGAAATATCTACGAAGGCTTATATTTAGGAACAGAGGGAGTACTACTCAGGTCGGAGGAGTGCGAACCACGCAGCCTAGTGAACCAGCAGTGCGAACCACGGTAGCCCAGTGAACCAGCACTAGAAAACAATGTGGTGATATGGCCATAAAAAACAATGTGCTACGGTCCACACTGTAGCAAGTATAGTAAAACTCCTCTTTGTTTGGATCCCTGAGTTAGAGCTAGTTTGGGTTGAAATAGCCTCAAATTATCGAAACAAGAGGGGTTAGCTTGAGCTAGTTTGCTCTAACCCAGCTAAAAAAACTAGCCCGGTGGAGAGGTTCTAATTGGGTTAGTTATCCTCGGGCCCACTAGAACAGATCTAAAAAAATCTCCCCTACCCGCACCAGATCGCTCCCCCCACCTATCACATGACTCCTCACTGTTCCCCATAGGGTCGCTCGCCCTCTCTCTCCTCTGGCCGCCCTCTCCTTCCGGCCTCCGCCGCCCTACTCCCTCTGGCCTTCGAAGGTCGCCCTGCTCTTGTCGATGTACAAAAAGGGGGTACGCTTTTTGTACCCCTATAACTGTGCACGGGCAGTCTGAGCCACGGGCACCGCCACACTGAGCACGGCAAGGGAGGTAAGCCAAGGTAAGGCCGAAGCTAAGGAGAAGCGGAACGACACCAAGACCAAGACCACAAAGAGCAAAGGGGGCCCCCCGGCAAGATCCTTGCTGGGGGCGGTTTTTGCAAACCCGGCAAGACCCTTGCCGAGGCAGCTCACCCCACACCAACGGAGCGGGTCACCCTTGAGTCCACTGCCCCCATGGGGCAAGGATTCGGGAGGCATCCCCGTGGTGGAATGCAGATCTTTGTGAAGACATTCAAGATCAGATGCACACTTTAGAAGACGATGATCCTTGGCGGGATCCCAGCCAAGGAGGACCACAAGGCCCCTGGCAAGAGCCTTGCCGGGGATGACAGCAGGCGCCATGGCAAGACCCTTGCCGGGGCCGCGACAAGGGCCTTGCCACGAACACCCGTGGGGCCACCACCAGGCCCGCCCCAGTCGCGCCTCCATCACCGCTCGCATGTAGCTCCCGACCAAACCAGCTATGCAGGCACCTGCGTGGCGGCATGCAAATCCTCGTGGAGACCCGCCACTGCGCCACTTCAGCTGTCTGCCCGCCTACATGGCATCATGAGCACTGCTGGCTAGGGCGCGTGTCGACGCAAGAGGGAGCGGCGGCGGACAGGACGGGGCTCTCCCTCGCCGCCGATAAAGCAAGGACACCTAAGCAAGGCGCATTAAATGCGCCTTGTCATGTAATGCAAGGGATAACCTCGCGTCACTATACCCTTTCCACCTCCTGTGTGCCACTGGGGCAACCCCTTTCTCTATAAAAGGAGGCCCCAAGCGACCAGGAGGAGGATTCGGCTTTTTGGAGCTCTCGACGCCCCATAGCTAGCTCGAGAACACAGATATACAATCCACCAAAGCATGAGTAGGGTTTTACGCATCCCTGCAGCCCGAACCTGGGTAAAGGAACCGCGTGCTATCTGTTTGATCTGCTCTTTTCACAACCCCGCGCCCCGCAACCGCAGTAGGGATTCTTGCGATCCCATAGGTGTCATTTCCGCCGACATCTTTGGCGCGCCAGGTAAGGGGCGCAGTTGTGAGAATCGGCTTTAGCAGTTAGTTCGATGCTTCTTCATCATCATGGCGCCCAAGAAGAAGACGATGGTGGCGGTTGGCCCGTCGGAAGCCGGGCATCCCGTCCCGAGGCGGGCGAGCAGCGGACCGGTCGCGGAAAGGACCCGGGGCGCTGTTCGCGAACACCAACACCGTCCCAGCTGCCGGAGTTTGGGAGGCGGCGATGTACGTGCGCCTGGTAACGGGCCGCACGCCGCCAAATCCAAAGACGGAGCCGGGCCCTCCGCGGGTGGCGCGGGGCCTTCCAGGGTCGCTGCTGCCCCACTCGCTGGCGGCGCGAGGGCCTCCAAGACTCCCACTCCTGCGCCGACGGCGCGCTCCTCTCAAGCGGCGCGCGACGAGCAGCGTGATCACCCCGAAGACCCCGGGCGTCGCCGCGGGAAAAGCCCTGAGCGCCACTCCCGGGATGTAGAAGACCTTCCCACTTGCCGAGGCGCTGGTGAAGATGGCGTGCGACCGCGCGGTCGTGATAGAGCTCCTTATGACATGGTCAGAAGTCGAAGCGCGTCGCGATCCGTGCAGGTTTCGCTACCACCGATGCCAGTAGAAGCCCTGGCGCGCGCGCAGTTGCTCCTCGACTTTCCTCCCACTACGGGGAAACTCAACGAATGGAGAGCCACCATCTGAAGTCTTGTTGCGGTGGCCAACAAAGACGAACCGAGTCCGGGGGGGCCCCCGGGTTGACGCTCCGACGGAGTCCCGTGTACCAGTGGCAGGAAAGCTGGCGGCGCCGCGACCACGGTGCACTCGCCTCCTCCTCGCAAGGTGCCGCGGACGCCTGCCCGTCGCGACGTTACGGGCGACGAAATCTCCATAGCGTCGTCTGACCCACGGACCCACTATGACCAGCGCCAGGTCCTTCGAGATCGGGAACATGAAGACGCTCGAACCACTATCGAGCGCCGGCGTGGAGCGCGCCACCAGTCAGACAGGCGAGCGGGGCCTACTATGAACCACCCGGCACCGGAGAGCCCTGCGGGCCTGCCTTACGTGGTAGGCTGTCCGGCTTTTACCCGTGAGCTGCGGCAGTTCCACTGGCCCACTCACCGCACCTTCAAACCTGACGTGGGCGAGAAGTACGGCGGCAAGACCCACCCGTCCGAGTTCCTCAGCATCTACACCATCACGATGCAGGCTGCCGGAGCCCGCGACGATAAGGTTCTTGCGAATTACTTCCCGTTGGCTCTTAAACCCAACGCCATGTCATGGTTGATGCACTTGCCGGTAGACTCCATTTCCTCCTGGTCGGATTTGTGCCATGAGTTTGTGGGCGCCTTCACTGGCGGTCACCAAGCTCATGGCCAAGCGAGCAATCTGCACGTCATTCCCCAGAAGGGAGGCGAGAGTCTCCACAAGTATATTCAGAGGTTCAGCCGGATACAGTACAACATCCCTGATGTTCACCCTGTCGCCATCATTAGCGCGTTCCATCAGAACGTGCGTAACCGCAAGATGCGCGAAGAGCTGGCGATGAACAAGGTGAAAGATGTGGCAGAACTCTATGTTCTTGCCGACAGATGTGCCCGAGCTGAGGAGGGGAGGAAGTACCCCGGCGAAGATGCCGGCGTGGAAACCGACTCCTCGGATGAGGATACTGCCGCCCCGGTGAGGAAGGGCCGGCGCCGCAACCGAAAGCGCAAAGGAAAAGCAGTGATTGCCGTCGAGGGATCTGATGACACCGGCTCCACCAAGAAAACCAAGGCAGATGACCCCGCAAGGAAATTGCCGGATGTGTCGCTTGCCGGGCCTTGGCGGCTGCCGAGAAGTCAGGAAACTCCGACAAGCGATACTGCAAGATCCATCGCACCAAAGGCCACACTCTCCAAGACTACCGACAGGTTGAGCTCCTCGCTGAGAAGGAGAGGGCTGAATATGAGAGGCGGGACAAGGAGAAGGGCCAAGACGGTGCTGAGGGGTCCGGCAAGAAGCGTGACGGCCAGGCGGGCCATCGCGGCAAGGATAAGCAACAGGAGAGGCCCGCCCGGGGCCGTGACAGGAAGCCCGGAGACGACGATCATGAAGAGGACGATGAGTCTGGCGATCGAGAGTTTCAGAAAGCTATGGAGGCCATGTGCGCAGACAACAGTGCCTAGCTGCATACTTCTCACCGCTGGCTTAAACAGTGGGCGCGAGAGATTACAGCGGCAGAGCCGTTTTTTATGCCCAAAGGCCGCTGAAGTGGTCCAGCACACCTATCATTTTTGACATTGAGGACCACCCCGATCGCACTACTGCGGTCGGGTGCTTGCCCTTGTTTGTTTTGCCAACAATACACAACCTCAAGGTGACAAAGATGCTAGTCGATGGCGGGGCCGGTCTGAACTTGATCTCGCCTGCTGTGATCGAGAAACTGTAGATTCCTGATGGAGACCTCGAAGAGACGGGCACGTTTCAGGGGGGTCATCCCGGGAAGAAGCCAACCCAAGCGAAAGGTCACCCTGCATGTGACCTTTGGGAGCAACCTGAACTATAGGACGGAGAGGATCGTGTTTGATGTTGCCAAGATCCCCTTACCCTACAACGGGATCCTTGGCCGCCCAGCGCTGGCCAAGTTCATGGCGGCGTCACACTATGCCTACAACACCCTGAAGATGCCAGGCCCTGTGACGATCATCACCATCCCCTCCGATAAGAAAGATGCGCTGATTTGCGTTGATCAGCTATACCAGCAAGCAGTTGCAGCAGCTGCCGCCACTAGGGCACTTGCTCCTGCCGCTAGGAAGAAGAAGAAGAGGCCCGGCGAGACCTCAGACACCCACTCCAGCAGGCGCTCCTCTTCGGAGTGTAGCGCCTCCATCGAGGACGTGCCAGAGAGCTCCACCGGCAGGAATAAGAAGCCCAGGGCCATTCTGCCAGGAACCAAGAAGGTTTCTGTCAATGAGGACGACAAGGGAGGAGCTTTCACCATAAGCTCCACCCTCGACGACAAATAGGAGGACACGCTCGTCACCTTCCTGCGGGCGAATGTCGATGTGTTTGCCTGGCAAGCTTCCGACATCCCCGGCGTTCCCAGGGAGGTGATTGAGCACCACCTTGCTGTCTGTCCTCATGCGCGGCCCATCAAGCAGAAGGTCAGAAAGCAAGCTTTGGAACGACAAGAGTTTATCACAGAAGAGATCCGGAAACTCGAGGCAGCGGGTCTGGGAAGAGGGGTGCTCCATCCGACGTAGTTGGCCAATCCGGTCGTAGTGCGCAAGGCGAATGGGAAGTGGAGGCTGTGTATTGATTACACAGATATCAATAAGGCTTGTCCTAAAGACCCCTTCCCGTTGCCGCGCATTGACCAGATTGTTGACTCCACGGCTGGGTGTGATCTGTTGTCATTCCTCGATGCCTACTCCGGCTACCACCAGATTTTCATGACGAGAGAAGGCGAAGAGAAAACAGCATTCATCACCCCATGTGTGCGTCTTTAGCGTCCCGTCCGGCAAGCTTCTCGGGTAGTTTGTGTCAGAGCGTGGGATAGAGGCTAATCTGGACAAGATCAAAGCTATAGAGCAGATTGAAGCACCAAAGCGAATCAAGGATGTGCGTCGGCTTGCTCGTTGTGTCGTCGCCATGGGCAGGTTCATTTCCAAGTCTGCCGAGCGCGCCCTCCCCTTTTTCAAAATCCTCAAAAAGGCGGGCCCGATGGAGTGGACGCCAGAAGCCGAAGCAGCACAGCAAGATTTGAAAAGGTACCTCTCCTCCACACCAACACTAGTTACGCCTAGGCCCCAGGAGCCGTTGCTGCTATACATAGCGGCAACGAACCAGGTGGTCAGCGCCGCACTAGTGGCGCAGAGAGAGGTTGATGACGAGGCGATGACAGCGACAGAGCCTCACACCACTAATGCAGAGACGACGCGGCCGGTTGAAGTGTTGCCG
Organism: Aegilops umbellulata; assembly: GCA_032464435.1. Classification (NCBI taxonomy): domain Eukaryota; kingdom Viridiplantae; phylum Streptophyta; class Magnoliopsida; order Poales; family Poaceae; genus Aegilops; species Aegilops umbellulata. Next base: position 498,576,448 of record CP136055.1, on the reverse strand, counting down.
AGGAAGAAAATGATGCAGCACCCGGTCTACTTTGTTGGTTCCCTCCTGCAGGGGGCTAGATCAAGGTACTCCGGCGTGCAGAAACTGCTCTTCGGCCTTCTTATGGCCTCGAGGAAGTTGCGTCATTACTTCCAGGCACACGAGATCACTATCGTCACTCGCCTCCCCTTGCAACGGATATTGCACAATCCGGATGCAACGGGAAGGATTGTGGAATGGGCACTACAGCTGTGGAGCTTTGGCCTCAAGTTTGAAAGCACTTCGACAATTCAGAGCCGAGTCCTGGCGGAGTTCATTGCAGAATGGACCGCAACGCCTGACGAAGGAGCCCAAGAGACTGCTCTCCCCGGCAAGGAGGAAAGTTGCGATTGGATCATGTACTTTGATGGAGCATTCTCCTTACAAGGCGCCGGGGCTGGCGTACTGCTAGTCGCGCCCACCGGAGAGCACCTCGAGTACGTGGTCCAGATGCACTTCCCCAGGGAGGCGTCGACCAACAACACAACAGAGTACGAGGGGTTGCTTGCCGGTCTCAGGATCGCGGCGGACCTCGAAATCAAGAAACTCATTGTCAGGGGTGACTCGCAGCTTGTCGTCAAGCAAGTCAACAAGGATTACCAGAGCCCATTGATGAAGGCCTACGTTGATGAAGTGAGAAAGACGGAAGAGCGCTTCGACGGTATACAGGCTGAACACGTTCCCCGAGCGGAGAACGACATCGCCGATTACCTGTCAAAGCGTGATGCCCTCAAGCTACCTGTGGAACCAGGTACCTTTGTGCTTCAGCTAACTCAGCCATCCGTTGATCCATCAATAGAGCAGAACAAGAGAAGGAAATCAGGGCCCGGCAAGTACTTTCCTGCCGAGCTCCCCGGAGCCGCCGGCAAGGATGTTGCCGGGAACACTGAGCCCGCCTCGGGACGGTTGGCCCCAGCGGAGCGTCAAGCTCTTGCCGTCGAGACAGTCGCTCCTCTGGTGGAGGAAATGCCTTTAATCCTCGCCCTCGAGGCCCAGGCTCCACCGTGGGCACAGCATACCGTCCGATTCCCCCAAACAGGGGAACTTCCTGAGGAGCAGGAAGAAGCGGAAAAAGTAGCCCGTCGCTCTGCCGTGTACCAGTTCGTCGATGATGTCCTGTATAGGAAGAGGCCGAACGGTGTGAAACTGAAGTGTATCCCTCGAGAGGAAGGACTGGAGCTGTTGGCAGAGATACACGGAGGCATATGTGGATCCCACATTGGGTCAAGGGCCCTTGCCGGCAAGGCGTTCCGGCAAGGCTTCTTCTGGCCCACTGCCCTCCAGGATGCAACGACACTAGTCACCAAGTGTGAAGCGTATCAGTTCCATTCAAAGAAGCTTCATCAGCCAGCTCAAGCCCTTCAAACCATTCCTCTCTCCCGGCCCTTCTCGGTCTAGGGGCTCGACATATTGGGCCCTTTCCCCCGCGCTGTCGGGGGCTTTGAGTACTTGTACGTTGCAATCGACAAGTTCACAAACTGGTCGGAAGTGGAGGCGGTGAGGAAGGTCACAGCTCAGTCAGCCGTCAAGTTCTTCAAGGGACTAGTATGCCGTTTTGGCGTGCCCAACAGGGTCATCACCGACAATGGCACACAGTTCACAAGCCGCACCTTCATGCAATATATCCAAGACCTCGGCAGTAAAGTCTGTTTCGCTTCCGTTGCTCACCCGCGGAGCAATGGTCAACCTGAGAGGGCAAATGCTGAAGTGCTGCGAGGACTAAGGACCAAGACCTTTGACAGGTTGCACAAGAGTGGAAGGTGCTGGATTGATGAGTTGCCGGCGGTTCTTTGGTCGATCAGGACGACACCAAATGGAGCCACCGGCCAGACACCCTTTGCCCTGGTATACGGGGCAGAAGCAGTTCTGCCCACTGAACTCATATACGGGTCACCTCGAGTCCTCGCTTATGATGAGCTTGAGCAAGAGCAACTGCGGCAAGATGACGCAATACTCCTTGAGGAAGATCGTCTTCGGGCGGCTGTGAGAGCAGCACGCTACCAGCAAGCCTTGCGCCGCTACCATAGCCGCAAGGTCCATGCCCGAAGCCTTGAGGAAGGTGACCTTGTTCTTCGGCGCGTTCAATCGGCCAAGAATTCCAACAAGTTGACGCAAAGTGGGAAGGCCCTTATCGGGTAATATGAGTCACTAGGCCCGGCGCAGTCCGCCTGGAGACCGAAGATGCCGTTCCGGTGAGTAACTCCTGGAACATTGAGCATCTTCGCAAGTTTTACCCGTAAGGCGCGGCTTGTCGGGCCTCCCGGCAAGCCATCTTTTGTACAACCATTGCCGATGATGCATGTAACACATTGTACAAAGCCAGGCGCATACCCTGAGCGTAAACAAAAGAAGCGTTGGCGCCCCAAGTTATCGCATGCATGCTAGGTCAAGTCTCGTCCTTGGTTAGGGTTGATAGTGCTTAGCGGCGGCTAACCCCTAGCTTAGAAGTCGAGTGTGCGTCTCTTTGCCGTTCTTTTGTCTCCTTTGGTTGGCAGGGCTCGTAGATATCCTTGCCGGATCACTCGAGGATGAAAAAAGAGAAGAGGGACGGACCAGCATCTAGACCCCGGCAAGACAGTATTGCAGGGGGCTGCAAGTACAAAGATTCACCCACGGCGAACCAGAGTTGCCGGGGGCTAAAGCTTCAGATAAGTTCTTCATCCCTTATCATGCATTCTTCTATGGACTGAGGTATGTGAAACCTCATTTCTTCCTAAAAGCTACCGTGCTCCCCTAATTCTAGGCCCTGGGGCCCGTCCCTGGGGCCAGGTTTGGTCATAGTCGCGACAGCGAAAGGATGAAACGAGGAGCCTGAACCCACCTCATCCCTGCCTCCGCCGAAAGCGTGAGAAAGGTCGAGTGACGTGGGGAGACGGCAAGGCCTGCTGCCGGGCAAATTAATGTTTATCTTAAAGATATCAAGGGCTGACTCCTTGACGTGGGTTCTACCCGCGAACAAATGACCCGGCAAGCATCCCTTTTTCCATTAAAAACATTCCACTCAGGTACAGCCCACAGGGACTGAAAAACATGAATGACGGGATTACAAACTTTAAATTCAGCTAAGGCCCGAAGGCTTACAAACTGAAAAGAGATAAGGTGCCCGTAACCCCTTTCTTGTCCCCCTTCTCAGGAGGCAGGTCAAGGAGGCGAAAAGGGCAAAAGGGGCGCCTAGACTAGCTACGGGTGGTAGAAGACACCAAGAGAACACCTCGGTGGTCCTCCGAAGGCTGGATGGTGATGGCAGCGCCGGAGGCAGAGCTCGAAGACGAAGCGGCAGGACGTCAGCACGCGTCGAAGGCGTCGGTGCCCGCGTACTCCGAGTTGACGGCCTTGCCGCCTACCCTCTTCCTCTTCCGCAGCCTCCCATTGTGAGCCGCCCAAGGAGACGACCCCGAGAAGTTTAGGGAGCCGGCGACATGGATGATGGGGTCGCCGGTGCCGCACGGAGCGGCGCCCGACACCTAGTCGGACCCGTCATCCTGCCGCCTGCTATCCTCGTCATCGCTGCCGTTGTCCTCCTCATCACTCCCGCTTGAGGAGGAGTCTTCGCTATCAGAAGAGCTCTCCACGCAGCACCTTGCGTGGGTCCCGAAGCATCCAAAGACCTTGACGGAGAGGAGGCCAACCTGCATCAGCTTGAAAAGGAGAGTGAGCCCCTCTATCAAGCGGTGGATACGAGCAAACGACTTCCATCCCTGACGAAGATACATCACATGAGGGGCTGGGAAGTCAACGCGAACCCGCGTGCCGCTGATCCCGCAGCCCCTCATGTGCAGCCGCAGCGATTCCGGCGGATCCATCTCCATCTCCCGCGCGAATGGAGTCGGAAGACGAAGGCGACGGCGAGGCGGCCGGCGCAGCCTGACGAAGAACTCGCATGGGTCATCTCCGACGTGACCCTCCATGGGGAGGGGAACTACTAGCCGAGGCGAAGCCGGCGCGCCGCCCCGTCCTCCTCTTCCCCGAGCACCTCGGCCTCGCCCTCTCCTCCTTCCCCTCGCGGCTGGCTCCGCCACCGCAGGTGCAGGAGGAGGAGGGACGCGTTGTCGAGCGGCGACCCTCGTCGCCACCGTCGAAGGACCAGGATTCCCCTTCTCCATAGCGGATGGAAGGGGGAGCAGAAGATAAAGGAAGGAGAAGATGAAAGAATGCGGGACGCCATCCCCCCTCCCGTTCTTTATAAAGGAACGGGGTGGGGGCTTGGCCGCCCCGCTCGACCAATCAAGACACAGAGGGCGCAGGGAACTGGGACCGACCCGCCGCCCCGGCCCACGGCGGCCTGGTTTCCCGCCTCCACCGATCGCCACCCCTAGCGCATGAAAGCCACGTGGCGGGCGTGCAGGACCGAGGCGACGGGTGGGGCGACCTCTTCCTACCCCGTGATCGTGGGGAGTGGATGCCTTGAAGACCGCGCGTCGGCCCCGTTCAGTAAATGGGCCGCGCCTCCACGCCTCCCTCCATTTATGGGGAAGGCGCGAACCGCCCCTTTTACTGCGACGTGACGCATGCACGCAAAGCTCAGCCCCACACATGCCACCCACGTCACGCACGCCCCCCACGCCGCGCCAGCGCACGAAAGAACTTACCCGGTAAAAACCGCCCCGCCTGCCCGCGCACCGTTTTTTGGGCCTAGCCCAACAACGCGCTGCGCTTATGTGTGGCCCAGGCCCGGGGGCTCCTGTCGGTGTACAAAAAGGGGGTACGCTTTTTGTACCCCTATAACTGTGCACGGGGAGTCTGAGCCACGGGCACCGCCACACTGAGCACGGCAAGGGAGGTAAGCCAAGGTAAGGCTGAAGCTAAGGAGAAGCGGAACAACGCCAAGACCAATACCACAAAGAGCGAAGGGGTCGAAGCAGGCCCCCTGACAAGATCCTTGCCGGGGGCGGTTTTTGCAAACCCGGCAAGACCCTTGCCGAGGCAGCTCACCCCACACCTACGGAGGAGGTCACCCTTGAGTCCACTGCCCCCATGGGGCAAGGATTCGGGAGGTATCCTCGTGGTGGAATGCAGATCTTTGTGAAGACATTCTAGATCAGATGCACACTTTAGAAGACAATGATCCTTGGCGGGATCCCAGCCAAGGAGGACCACAAGGCCCCCGGCAAGAGCCTTGCCGGGGATGACAGCAGGCGCCACGGCAAGACCCTTGCCATGAACACCCGTAGGGCCACCATCAGGCCCACGCCAATAAGACCTCCACCGATGTTCTCATGCAGCTGCCGACCCAACCAGCTGGGCAGGCATGGTATAGATTTGTGGTGCACGCATGGAATTGTTTGGTGCTGCTTGAGGAGGTAATAAATCTTTCTAGAGGCCCAAAGATTCAGGTCACCTTTCTAGGTATTTCAATTTTAGGCTTGCATTATTTCTAGAGGCCCAAAGATTCAGGTCACCTTTCTAGGTATTTCAATTTCAAGCTTGCATTATTTCTAGAGGCCCAAAGATTCAGTTCACTTTTCTAGGTATTTCAATTTCAGGCTTGCATTATTTCTAGAGGCCCAAAGATTCAGTTCACCTTTCTAGGTATTTCAGTTTCAGGCTTGCATTGTTTCTAGAGGCCCAAAGATTTAGTTCACCTTTCTAGGTATTTTAGTTACAGGCTTGCATTATTTCTAGAGGCCCAAAGATTAAGTTCCCAGTCGGCGGCAAGCGGCCCTGCTACCCATGTCGGTGTCGACCTCAACTCGCAAGGGCCGGCGTCGGAGGGGTTCCCGGGGCTTGGGCTCTATAGAGCCTTCGTCCAGAGCGACAATGGAGAGCTCCTCCCTCGGTGCGTGAGGGGCTCCGGGCTCCCTCCCTATCGCGAATGACTTCCGTGATGAGTTAGCTCATTCTTTGTTTCATGAAGTGTTTTTTATTTTGTGAAGCTTGATTGACGACTTGTATGTTTAAGTGGGATATCTTATTTGTATGGACAAAGTAAAAATTATCATGTTTTTCATGCTTGATTTGTATAGATGGTTCGTTTATGTCAATTGTGAGCGGGAGGAGGCCACAGAAGAGCCGGCCACACCAAGAGGGTGCTTGGATCCAAGGGACTTATTTTGTTCTGACTAAAAATAGTCTCTTTAAGAGGCTAAAAGTTCCAAGCACCCTTGACTAAAGAGGGGCTAAAACTAGTCTCGAGACTAAAAAAATTTAGTCAGGGGTACCCCTACTAAAATGTGGATTAGTCATCTCTCTCCTCATTTAACTCCTCTCCTTTAACACAGGCGAGTTCTGGATTGGAGGGTTTGGAGGATAATAAATGCTCATTAACTTGATTTTAGTCTCTTTAGTATTTGGATCCAAGCATGGGTGAGGCTAGCAAGTTTTAGTCTCACTACTTTTAGTCATGGAACTAAAACGTATCCAAGCACCCTCCAAATCCGATAGGAAATAGGGTCCAAAGTAGTCAAATGATTGAAATAGAGCATTTATTGTCAATCTAACCCTGCCATCCATACACCTCTTTGGTTTAGAGTTAGTTCAGGGTTAGAATCTAACTCTAACCTCTAACTGAGTTAGAGTTCTCCTCGTCTCGGTTCATCGCCATCATACTTTCCCCACTCCTGTGTTTTCAGTATCCTGCGAATCAAAGAGGCCCTTTTTTCGCGGGAAAAATCAAAGAGGTACTTAGACTGGTTTCGGTCCAGTCATTTTTTATAAATGTGTTATGTCCAAAATTTAATGAACATGCTCCGGTTTCCATGAAAATAATCCGGTTTCATGTAGTAATTCATTCATTTGTTTATTCTTCTGCTGGGGGTTTGCATGAAATTCATGAGGTCTGAAATGTAAAGTACCCCGGCATATGCTCCGAGTCGTGCATGCACTACGACCCAGATGCTCTATGTCCCACATGTCTGACAACAACATCCGTGCTACAGCTAGCTCTCCTCCCTCGTTTCTCTCTTCTAATTCTAAACTCGGCCGACGCCCGGTGGGCGGGGTGGGTTTGCTCAACTGCGGCCCCACCTCACAGTGAACATGTTACGACTGGAATAAAAATGCCATATGCTCCCTCTGTTCATAAATATAAGCCTTTTTAGATACTATTTCAAATGGAATACAGCATACAGATGTATGTAGACATAGTTTAGAGTGTAGATTCACTCATTTTGCTCCGTGTGTAGTAGTCACTTGCTGGAATCTTTAGAAAGACTTATATTTGGGAACGAAGGGAGTACTATACTAATCAAACATTAAGGCCACGAGGCGATGCAGTGCTGGCTACATGAGGCAAGAAGAAGAGATGCATCCATCGACGATGTCGACCTCGTCGACTCAGGGCGCCGGCCCACCGAACGGCGCCTAAGTAGCAGCGGCTTTCGTGGCCATGTCGACGTGCTTCTGAACAATGGCGTCCAAAGATTCCAGCCATTGGAAGAAGGCCAACATCTTTCTATCCTCGCTTGCCTTGTAGTGGCCTATGTAGATGATTTCCTCGTAGACGTGGATGTGCAGGTCGATGGTTTCTTGCATGGCGAGGCGCTGCGCAGCGAGCGCGGCCTCGAGGTGCACATTCTTCGTCGCGACCTCTGGCACCTACAGGGCCACCAAGGCTTGAAAGAGTTCGTCACCATGGAGGCCGATGAGGGTGGCAGGCAATGAGGAGCTTGGGCGCGCGGGCTGGAGCAGTACGGCAAGGTCATCCGCGCGCTTCTTGAGGGCGCTGAACTTGCGGATGGAGTTGACCATCATGTCGTCCATGCGAGAGGCGAAGCCGGCGTGAGCGAGGGCTACGATGCCTGCGGTCGCTAGCACCGTCTGGAAACGCTGCGTGGTGCGGGGCTGTAGGCCAGCGCCTTGGATAATTTGGCACAGCCAACTGCCGCTCGCGTCCATCGCCTCCATAGGGGTGCTTGTGGCTTCTGGTCACTTGGTCTTGGATTGGAGTGATCAGTGTTGCGCAGATACTTGGGAGTAGATGGATTGAAGTGGTGGGGCACGTTTATTATATGAGAGTCCAAACTCTGTTGCATTCACATCGTGCTGGCTCTATTCTGCTTCTCCAATTAATTCCCTCTGCATGTAATTGAGGATGCATCATTGACCGTTCAACGTCTCGGGAACCGCTACCCTCTCCCTCCTTGACATTCAAGCACCCATGGACCCGTCGACGACGAGGTGCCTATGGTGACTTTGTCAATTTCAAGATGATAATGTCGTGCGTGTGTGCATTCATAGGGGTGAATGTATGCGCGTGTATATGAGCGCTTGCGTCTGTACTGTGTAAAAAAATGTAAATGCGTGTCAAAAAGAAACTAGTCAGTATACTCAATATTGTGCACCTCGGAGAGGTAAACGATAGAACTAGTACGTATTTATTTACGGTGCAGATTCACTCATTTTACTCCATATGTACTCCGTCTCGGTGTAGTCTAGTCACTTGTTGAAATCTCTAGAAGGGCAAATACTCCTTTCTGGTTTACAGGGCTATACTAGCAAGTAGTTGTATGTACTAGTACAATAGTGGGCTCACATAGCAATTCTGTCTCATGCAAGAGCCTGGCTATATGCATGCTCCAATGTTCGCAACCGCAACGTTCGGTTTGCGCCTTGCTCTTCACCTCTTCGAGAAGACGAACAATGATGTTACTACTGTTGCTTCTACAGTGTCGAATCCACTTCTGCATGTCCGTACACCGCGAGCGGGACGGATTGCTTGTTGTAGAAGTACTACTAAGCAAAAGCCTGTCCTCCTTTGCGAGCAACCGCGCGCATGGGTAAGGGAGAAGGCGTGTAGTAAATCAAGCTTCTCCTCGTTGTACGAGTTGACGTGACACATCATAGCACTGGCCCCACATGCTTGCCTCTAAACTTGGCTGAAAGACCCGCAATGTACAATATATTTGCTGCAACCTCTAACATTTACCCACCAGAAATTAAAATATATGTGGCCGTATGCATCGTTCTGATGCAGAGGCCGGGGAGTCCCCCCTTTTCGAAAAAAACAAATTAAAATATATATTCCTGTCTAGACCACATGAGCGTGCAAACTACAATCACCAGGGTGTCAGGTAGGGCCAGAAGACTATTTTAATTTTTTTAAAAAACTTCGAGACGACCACATAGCATGGAGCCGACCCCAACGATTTTAAGTTTACAGGCACGGTATACGCTATCTAGACTACACTACACATGAAACTGCCACACGAGCGTCCGGGCTGCGCTTGGCTCTTCGCCTCTTCGGGAAGTCGAACAATGATGGAGTACTACTGCACTGGAGGAGTACTACAGTATGCTTCTGGCCATCTGACACCGATTGAACTGCTGCATGTCCACCGCGTGCGGGAGGGAGAGCGTGTAGCGAAAGCTTCTCCTAGTCTTGCCAGCCACCACGCTCATGCGGGAGGGAGGGACGCTCCTGCCTTTGCGTGTATGACAGGTGGGCCCGGCAGGTGTGTGGCCAACCTGTCATACAGCCAAAGGCAGGTGCGGTTAAGTCGGCGAGGGAGAGGATGATTGTCGGTGTACAAAAAGAGGGGTACACTTTTTGTACCCCTATAACTGTGCACGGGCAGTCTGAGCCACGAGCACCACCACACTGAGCAAGGCAAGGGAGGTGAGCCAAGGTAAGACCGAAGCTCGAGAGAAGCAGAACGACGCCAAGACCAAGACCACAAGGAGCAAAGGGGACGAAGCGGACTCCCGGCAAGATCCTTGCCGGGAGGCGGTTTTAGCAAACCCGGCAAGACCCTTGCCGTGGCAGCTCGCCCCACACCTACGGAGCGAGTCACCCTTGAGTCCACTGCCCCCATGGGGCAAGGATTCGGGAGGCATCCCCGTGGTGGCATGCAGATCTTTGTGAAGACATTCAAGATCAGATACCCACCTTAGAAGATGATGATCCTCGGCGGGATCCCAGCCAAGGAGGACCACAAGGCCCCCGGCAAGAGCCTTGCCGGGGATGACAGCGGGCGCCCCGGCAAGGCACTTGCCATGAACACCCGTAGGGCCACCATCAGGCCCACGCCAATCAGACCACCACCGACGTTCGCATGCAGTTGTCGACCCAACCATCTGGGTAGGCACCTGCGTGGTGGCATGCGGATCTTCGTGGAGACCCACCACTGTGCCACCTCAGCTGCCTGCCTGCCTACATGGCACCGCGGGCACCACTGGCCAGGGCACGTGTCGATGCGAGGGGGAGCGGCGACGGACGAGACAGGGCTCTCCCCCGTCCCCGATAAAGCAAGGACACCTAAGCAAGACGCATTAAATGCGCCTTGTCATGTAATGCGAGGGATAACCCCGCATCACTGTACCCTTTCCACCTCCTGTGCGCCACTGTGGCAACCCCTTTCCCTATAAAAGGAGGCCCAAGGCGACCGGGAGGGGGACTCGGCTTTTTGGAGCTCCTCACGCCCCATTGCTAGTTCAAGAACACAGCTAAACAATCCACCAAAGCAGGAGTAGGGTTTTACGCATCCTCGCGGCCCGAACCTGGATAAAGGAACCATGTGCTATCTGTTTGATCCACTCTTCTCACGACCCCGCGCCCCGCAACCGTAGTAGGGATTCTTGTGATCCCATAGGTGTCGTTCACTGCGCCTTCCGCGTCTTGATTGGCCGAGCGGGGTGGCCGAGCCCCCACACCGTTCCTTTATAAAGAGAGGGAGGGGGGACGGCGTCCCGCATTCCTTCATCTCCTCCTTCCTTCCACTTCTGCTCCCCCTTCCATCCGCCATGGAGAGAGGGAACCCTGGTCCTTCAACGGTGGCGGCGAGGGTCGCCGCTCGACAATGCGTCCCTCCTTCTCCTGCACCTGCGGTGGCAGAACCAGCCGCAAGGGGAAGGAGGGGGGGCGAGGCTGTGGGCGAGGCCGAGGCGCTCGGGGAAGAGGAGGACGGGGCGGCGCGTCGGCCTCGCCTCCGCCAGCAGTTCCTCCTCCCATGGAGGGCCATGTTGGGGATGATCCTTGCGAGTTCTTCGTCAGGCTGCGCCGGCCGCCGCGCCGTCGCCTTCGTCTCCCGACCCCATTCGTGCGGGAGATGGAGCTGGATCCGTCGGAGGCATTGCGGCTGCACATGAGGGGCTGTGGGATCAGCGGCACGCGGGTTCGCGTCGACTTCCCAGCCCTCACGTGATGTATCTTCGTCGGGGATGAAAGGCGTTCGCTCATATCCACCGCTTGACAGAGGGGCTCACTCTCCATTTCAAGCTGATGGAGGGTGGCCTCCTCTCCGTCAAGGTCTTCGGGCTCTTCGGGACCCGTGCAAGGTGCTGCGTGGAGAGCTCTTCTGATAGCGAAGACTCCTCCTCGGGCGGGAGTGACGAGGAGGATAGCGGTAGCGACGACAAGGGTAGTAGGCGGCAGGATGACGGGTCCAACTAGGTGTCGGGCGTCGCTCCGTGCGGCACCGGCGACCCCATCATCCGTGTCGCCGGCTCCCCGAACTTCTCGGGGTCGTCTCCTTGGGCGGCTGGTGTTGGGAGGCTGGGGAAGAGGAAGAGGGCGGGTGGCAAGGCCGTCAAATCGGAGTACGCGGGCACCGATGCCTTCGACGCGTGCTGACGTCCTGCCATCCCGTCTTTGAGCTCTGCTTCCGGCACCGCCATCACCATCCAGCCTTCGGAAAGGCCACCGAGATGTTATCTTAGTGTCTTCTGCCACTCATAGCTCGCCTTGGTGCCCCTTTTGCCCTTTTCGCCTCCTTGACCTACCTCCTGAGGAGAGGGACAAGAAATGGGTTACGGGCACCTTATCTCTTTTTAGCTTGTAATCCTTCGGGCCTTGGCTGAATTTAAAAATTGTAATCCCATCATCTATGTTTTTCATTTCCTATGGACTGTACCTGAGTGGAATGTTTTTAATGAAAAAGGGATGCTTGACGGGTCATTTGTTTGCGGGTAGAACCCACGTCAAGGATTAAATCCTTGATATCTCTAAGACAAACATTTCCTTGCCAGGCAGCAGGCCTTGCCGTCTTCGCACGTCGCTTGACCTTTCTCACGCTTTTGGCGGAGACAGGGATGAGGTGGGTTCTGGCTCCTTGTTTCATCCTTCCGCTGCCGCGACTACGACCAAACCTGGCCCCAAGAATGAGCCCTAGGGCCTAGAGTTTAGGGGAGCACGGTAGCTTTAGGAAGGAACGAGGTTTCACATACCTTAGTCTATAAGGGAATGCATGATAACGGATGAAGAACTTATCTGAAGCTGTAGACCCGGCAACTCTGGTTTGCCGTGGGTGAATCTTTGCATTCGCAGCCCCCGGCAATACTGGCTTGTCGGGGTCTAGATACTGGCCTGTCCCTCTCCTCTTTTTCGTCCTCAAGTGATACGATAAGGATATCTGTGAGTCCTGCGAACCAAAGAAGACAAAAGAATGGCAAAGAGACGCACACTCGACCTCTAAGCTAGGGGTTAGTCACCGCTAAGCACTATCAACCCTAACGAAGGACGAGACTCGACCTAGCATGCATGCTATAACTTAGGGCGCCAGGGCTTAATTTATTTATGCTCAGGGTCTGCGCCAGGGCCAACACTGTCCAGGTAGCCGGAGTTTGGGGGGCGGCTATGTTCGTCCACCTGGTAACGGGCCGCACGCCGCCAAATCCGAAGACGGAGCCAGGCCCTCCGCGGGTGGCGTTGGGGCTTTCCAAGACTCCCACGCTGGCGCCGACGGCGCGCTCCTCTCAAGCGGCGCGCGACGAATGGTGTAATCACGCCAAAGACCCCGGGCATCGCCGTGGGAATAGCCCCGAGCGCCACTCCCGGGATGTAGAAGACCTGCCCGCTCACCGAGGCACTGGTGAAGATGGCATGCGACCGCGGGGTCGTGATAGAGCTCCTTCTAACATGGTCAGAAGTCGAAGCGCGTCGCGATCCGTGCAGGTTTTGCTGCCACCGACGCCAGCAAAAGCCCTAGCGCGTGCGCAGTTGCTCCTCGATTTTCCTCCCACTACGGGGAAACTCGACGAATGGAGAGCCACTATCCGAAGCCTTGTTGTGGTGGCCAACAAAGACGAACCGAGTCCGGTGGAGCCCCCGGGTCGACGCTCCGATGAAGTCCCACACACCAGTGGCAGGAAAGCCGGTGGCGCTGCGACCACGGTGCATTCGCCTCCTCCTCGCCCGGTACCGCGGACGCCAGCCCATCGCGACGTTACGGGCAACGAAATCTCCATAGCGTCGTCCGACCCGCGGACCCATTGTGACCAACGCCAAGTTCTACGGGAACGAGAACATGAAGACGCTCGAACCACTATCGAGCGCCGGCGCGGAGCGCGCCACCAATCAGACAGGCGAGCAGGGCCTACTGCGGACCACCCAGCACCGGAGAGCCCTGGAGGCCTACCTTACGAGGTAGGCTGTGCGGCTTTTACCCGTGAGCTGCGGCAGTTCCAATGGCCCACTCACTTCACCTTCAAACCTGACGTTGGCAAGAAATACAGCGGCAAGACCCACCCGTGCGAGTTCCTCAGCATCTACACCATCGCGATGCAAGCTGCCGGAGCCCGTGACGATAAGGTGCTTGCGAATTACTTTCCGTTGGCTCTTAAACCCAATGCCATGTCATGGTTGATGCACTTGCCGGTAGACTCTATTTCCTCCCGGTCGGATTTGTGCCATGAGTTCGTGGGCACCTTCACTGGAGGTCACCAAGCTCATGGCCAAGCAAGCGACCTGCACGTCATTCCCCAGAAGGGAGGCGAGAGTCTCCGCAAGTATACACAGAGGTGCAGCCGGATACAGTACAACATCCCTGATGTTCACCCTGCCGCCATCATCAGCGCGTTCCATTAGAACATGCGTAACCGCAAGATGTGCTAAGAGCTAGCAATGAACAAGGTGAAAGATGTGGCAGAACTCTATGTTCTTGCTGACAGATGTGCCCGAGCTAAAGAGGGAAGGAAGTACCCCGGCAAAGATGCCGGCATGGAAACCGACTCCTCATATGAGGATACTGCCGCTCCGGCGAAGAAAGGCCGACGCCGCAACAGGAAGCGCAAAGGTAAAGCCGTGCTTGCCGTTAAGGGATCTAATGACACCAGCTCCACCAAGAAAACCAAGGCAGATGACCCCGGCAAGGAAATTGCCGGATGTGTCGCCTGCCGGGCCTTGGCGGCTGTCGAGAAGCCAGGAAACTCCGACAAGCGATACTGCAAGATCCATCGCACCAAAGGCCATGACCTCCAGAACTGCCGACAGGTTGAGCTCCTCGCTGAGAAGTAGAGGGCTGAATATGAGAGGCGAGACAAGGAGAAAGGCCAGGACGGTGCTGAGGGGTCCGGCAAGAAGCGTGCCGGCTAGGCGGGCCGTCGCGGCAAGGATAAACAAAAGAAGAGGCCCGCCCGGGGCCGGGAGAGAAAGCCAGAAGACGACGATCACGAAGAGGACAAAGAATCCGACGACCAAGAGTTTCAGAAAGCTACAGATGCCATGTGCGTCGACGGCGGCGCCTTGCTGCATACTTCTCACCGCCGTCTTAAACAGTGGGCGCGAGAGATTACAGCGGCAGAGCCGTCGTTTGATGCCCAAAGGCCGTTGAAGTGGTCCAGCACACCTATCATTTTTGACACTGAGGATCACCCTGATCGCACTACTGCGGTCGGGTGCTTGCCATTGTTGGTTTCACCAAGAATACGCAACCTCAAGGTGACGAAGATGCTAGTCGATGGTGGGGCCGGTCTGAACTTGATCTCGCATGCCGTGATCGAGAAACTGCAGATTCCTGATGGAGACCTCGAAGAGACGGGCATGTTTCAGGGGGTCAACCCGGGAAGAAGCCAACCCAAGGGAAAGGTCACGCTGCCCGTGACTTTTGGAAGCAACCTGAACTACAGGATGGAGAGGATCGTGTTTGATGTTGCCAAGATCCCCTTGCCTTACAACGAGATCCTTCGCCGCCCAGCGCTGGCCAAGTTCATGGCGGCGTCACACTACGCCTACAACACCTTGAAGATGCCAGGACCTGTGACGATCATCACCATCCCCTCCGATAAGAAAGATGCGCTGATTTGCGCTGACCAATCATACCAGCAAGCAGTTGCAGCAGCTGCCGCCACTAGGGCACTTGCTCCTGCCGCTGGGACCCCGGGAGGGAAGAAGAAGAAGACCGGTGAGACCTCGGACACCTACTCCGGCAAGCGCACCTCTTCGGAGTGTAGCGCTGCTGTTGAGGACGTGCCAGAGAGCTCCACTGGCGGAAAAGAGAAGCCCAGGGCCATACCGCCGGGAACCAAGAAGGTTTCTGTCAATGAGGACGGCACGGGAGGAGCTTTCACCATAAGATCCACCCTTGATGACAAATAGGAAGATGCGCTCGTCACCTTCCTGCGGGCGAATGTCGATGTGTTTGCATGGCAAGCTTCCGACATCCCCGGCGTTCCCAGGGAGGTGATTGAGCACCACCTTGCTGTCTGTCCTCATGCGCGGACCATCAAGTAGAAGGTCAGAAAGCAAGCTTTGGAATGACAAGAGTTTATCACAGGAGAGATCCGGAAAATGGAAGCAGCGGGTTTGGTAAGAGGAGTGCTCCATCCAACGTGGTTGGCCAATCCGGTCGTAGTGCACAAGGCAAATGGGAAGTGGAGACTGTGTATTGATTACACAGATATCCATAAGGCTTGTCCTAAAGACCCCTTCCCGTTGCCGCGCATCGACCAGATTGTTGACTCCACGGCTGGGTGTGATCTGTTGTCATTCCTCGACGCCTACTCCGGCTACCACCAGATCTTCATGACAAGAGAAGACGAAGAGAAAACAGCATTCATCACCCCATGTGGTACGTATTGTTTCATGCGGATGCCTTTCGGGTTGAAGAGTGCTGGTTTGACATTTGCAAGGGCGGTCCAGATTGGTTTTGAACCCAGCTCCATAGAAATATGGAACCTTATATGGATGACATAGTGGTCAAAACCAAGGACAGGGCAACCCTGATACCAGATTTGCAAGAAACATTTGCAAACCTGCGCAAGATCAATCTCAAGTTGAACCCTGAGAAGTGCGTCTTTGGCGTCCCGTCCGGCAAGCTTCTCGGGTTCTTGGTGTCACAGCGTGGGATAGAGGCCAATCCGGATAAGATCAAAGCTATAGAGCAGATTGAAGCACCTAAGCGAATCAAGGATGTGCGTCGGCTTGCTTGTTGCGTCGCCGCCATGGGCAGGTTCATTTCCAAGTCTGCCGAGCGCGCCCTTCCCTTTTTCAAGATCCTGAAAAAGGCGGGCCCAATGGAGTGGACGCCCGAGGCCGAAGCAGTATTGCAAGAATTGAAGAAGTACCTCTCCTCCGCGCCAACACTAGTTGCGCCTAGGCCACAGGAGCCGTTGCTGCTATACTTGGCGGCGACCAACCAGGTGGTCAGCGCCGCACTAGTGGCGCAGAAAGAGGTTGACGACAAGGTAATGGTAGCGACAGAGCCCGACACTACTAATGCGGAGACGACACAGCCAGTTCAAGTGCCGCCGAAGAAGAAAATGATGTAGCACCCGGTCTACTTTGTTAGTTCCCTCCTGCAGGGGGCTAGATCAAGGTACTCCGGCGTCCAGAAACTGCTCTTCGGCCTTCTTATGGCCTCGAGGAAGCTGCGTCACTACTTCCAGGCACACGAGATCACTGTCGTCACTCGCCTCCCTCTGCAACTGATATTGCACAATCCAGATGCAACGGGAAGAATTGTGGAATGGGCACTGGAGATGTCCAACTTTGGCCTCAAGTTTGAAAGTACTTCGAAGATTCAGAGCCGAGTCCTGGCGGAGTTCATTGCAGAATGGACCACAACGCCTGACGAAGAAGCCCAAGAGACTGCTCTCCCCGGCAAGGAGGCAAGTTGTGATTGGATCATGTACTTTGATGGAGCTTTCTCCTTACAAGGCGCCGGGGCTGGCGTACTGCTTGTCGCGCCCACCGGAGAGCACCTCAAGTACGTGATCCAAATGCACTTCCCCAGGGAGGTGTCAACAAACAATACGGCAGAGTACGAAGGGCTGCTTGCCGGTCTTAGGATCACGGCAGACCTCGGAATCAAGAAACTCATCATCAGGGGTGACTCCCAGCTTGTCGTCAAGCAAGTCAACAAGGATCACCAGAGCCCGTTGATGAAGCCCTGCGTCGATGAAGTGAGAAAGCTGGAAGAGCGTTTCGACGGTATACAGGCTGAACACGTTCCCCGAGCAAAGAACGATATCGCCGATTACCTGTCAAAACGCGCTACCCTCAAGCTACCTGTGGAACCAGGTACCTTTGTGCTTCAGCTAACTCAGCCATCCATTGATCCATCAATAGAGCAGAACAAGAGAAGGAAATCAGGGCCCTGCAAGTACTTTCCTGCCGAGCTCCCCGGAGCCGCCGGCAAGGATGTTGCCGGGGACACTGAGCCCGCCACGGGACGGCTAGCTTCGGTGGACCGTCAAGCTCTTGCCGTCGAGACAGCCGCTCCTATAGTGTAGGAAATGACTTTAGTCCTCGCCGTCGAGCCCCAGGCTCCAGCGTGGGCACAGCATACCGTCCGATTCCTCCAAACAGGGGAACTTCCTGAGGAGCAGGAAGAAGCGGAAAAAGTAGCCCGTCGCTCTACCATGTACCAGTTCGTCGATGACGTCCTGTATAGAAAGAGGTCGAATGGTGTGAAATTGAAGTGTATCCCTCGAGAGGAAGGACTAGAGCTGTTGGCGGAGATACACTGAGGCATATGTGGATCCCACATCGGGTTAAGGGCCCTTGCCGACAAGGCATTTCGGCAAGGCTTCTTCTGGCCCACCGCCCTCCAGGATGCGACGACACTAGTCACCAGGTGTGAAGCGTGTCAGTTCCATTCAAAGAAGCTTCATCAGCCAGCTCAAGCCCTTCAAACCATTCCTCTCTCCTGGCCCTTCTCGGTCTGGGGGCTCGACATACTGGGCCCTTTCCCCCGCGCTGTTGGGGGCTTGGAGTAGTTGTATGTTGCAATCGACAAGTTCACAAAGTGGCCGGAGGTGGAGGCGGTGAGGAAGGTCACAGCTCAGTCAGCCGTCAAGTTCTTAAAGGGACTAGTGTGCCGTTTTGGTATACCCAACAGGGTTATCACCGACAACGGCACATAGTTCACAAGCCGCACCTTCATGCAATATACCCAAGACCTCGGCAGCAAAGTCTGTTTCGCTTCCGTTGCTCACCCGCGAAGCAATGGTGAAGCTGAGAGGGCATATGCTGAAGTACTGCGAGGCTTAAGGACCAAGACCTTTGACAGGCTGCACAAGAGTGGAAGGCGCTGGATTGATGAGTTGCCGATGGTTCTTTGGTCGATAAGGACGCCAAATCGAGCCACCGGCCAGACACCCTTTGCCCTAGTATACGGGGCAGAAGCAGTTCTCCCCACTGAACGCATATACGGGTCACCTCGACTGCTCGCTTATGATGAGCTTGAGCAAGAGCAACTGCACCAAGATGACGCAATGCTCCTTGAGGAAGATCGTCTTCGGGCGGCTGTGAGAGCAGCACGCTACCAGCAAGCCCTGCACCGCTACCATAGCCGCAAGGTCCATGCCCGAAGCCTTGAGGAAGGCGGCCTTGTCCTTCGGCGCGTTCAATTGGCCAAGAATTCCAACAAGTTGAAGCCAAAGTGGGAAGGCCCTTATCGGATAATACGAGTCACCAGGCCCGGCGCAGTCCGCCTGGAGACCGAAGATGCCGTTCCGGTGAGTAACTCCTGGAACATTGAGCATCTTCGCAAGTTTTTCCCGTGAGGCGCGGCTTGCCGGGCCCCCCGGCAAGCCACCTTTTGTACAAGCATTGCCAATGATGCATGTAACCCTTTGTACAAAGCAAGGTGCAGACCCTGAGCATAAAGAAATGAAGCGCTGGCGCCCTAAGTTATAGCATGCATGCTAGGTCGAGTCTCGTCCTTCGTTAGGGTTGATAGTGCTTAGCGGCGACTAACCCCTAGCTTAGAGGTTGAGTGTACGTCTCTTTGCCATTCTTTTGTCTTCTTTCGTTCGCAGGACTCACAGATATCCTTGCCGGATCACTTGAGGACGAAAAAAGAGGAGAGGGACAGACCAGCATCTAGACCCCGGCAAGCCAGTATTGCCGGGGGCTGCGAGTGCAAAGATTCACCTACGGCAAACCAGAGTTGCCGGGGACTACAGCTTCAGATAAGTTCTTCATCCCTTTTCATGCATTCCCTTATGGACTGAGGTATGTGAAACCTCGTTCCTTCCTAAAGCTACCGTGCTCCCCTAAACTCTAGGCCCTAGGGCTCGTTCCTGGGGCCAGGTTTGGTCCTAATCGCGGCAGCGAAAGGATGAAACAAGGAGCCTGAACCCACCTCATCCCTGCTTCCGCCAAAAGCGTGAGAAAGGTCGAGCGACGTGGGAAGACGGCAAGGCCTGCTGCCGGGCATGGAAATGTTTATCTTAGAGATATCAAGGATTTACTCCTTGACGTGGGTTCTACCCGCAAACAAATGACCTGACAAGCATCCCTTTTTCATTAAAAACATTCCACTCAGGTACAGTCCATAGGGAATGAAAAACATGAATGATGGGATTACAAGTTTTAAATTCAGCCAAGGCCCGAAGGCTTACAAGCTAAAAAGAGATAAGGTGCCCGTAATCCCTTTCTTGTCCCTCTCCTCAGGAAGCAAGTCAAGGAGGTGAAAAGGGCAAAAGGGGCGCCTAGGCGAGCTACGAGTGGCAGAAGACACCAAGAGAACATCTTGGTGGCCGTCCGAAGGCTGGATGGTGATGGCGGCGCCGGAAGCAGAGCTCGAAGACGGGGCGGCATGACGTTAGCACACGTCGAAGGCGTCGGTGCCCGCGTACTCCGATTTGACGGCCTTGCCACACGCCCTCTTCCTCTTCCACAGACTCCCAACGCCAGCCGCCCAAGGAGACGACCCCGAGAAGTTCGGGGAGCCGGCGACATGGATGATGGGGTCGTCGGTGCCGCACGGAGCGGCGCCCGATACCTAGTCGGACCCGTCATCTTGCCGCCTACTACCCTCGTCGTCGTTGCCGCTGTCCTCCTTGTCACTCCCGCCCGAGGAGGAGTCTTCGCTATCAGAAGAGCTCTCCACGCAGCAGCTTGCACGGGTCCCAAGAGCCCGAAGACCTTGACGGAGAGGAGGCCGCCCTCCATCAGCTTGAAATGGAGAGTGAGCCCCTCTGTCAAGCGGTGGATATGAGCGAACGTCTTCCATCCCCGATGAAGATACATCATGTGAGGGGCTGGGAAGTCGACGCGAACCCGTGTGCCGCTGATCCCACAGCCCCTTATGTGCAACCGCAATTACTCCGGTGGATCCAGCTCCATCTCTCGCGCGAATAGTGTCAGGAGACGAAGGCGACGGCGCGGCGGCCGGCGCAGCCTCACGAAGAACTCGCAAGGATCATCCCTAACATGGCCCTCCGTGGGAGGAGGAACTGCTGGCGGAGGCGAGGCCGGCGCGCCGCCCTGTCCTCCTCTTGCCCGAGCGACTCGGCCTCGCCCCCTCCCCCTTCCCCTTGCGGCTGGCTCTGCCACCGTAGGTGCAGGAGAAGGAGGGATGCATTGTCGAGCGGCGAACCTCGCCGCCACCGTTGAAGGACCAGGGTTCCCTCTCTCCATGGCGGATGGACGGGGGGAGCAGAAGCTGAAGGAAGGAGGGGATGAAGGAATGAGGGACGCCATCCCCCCTCCCGCTCTTTATAAAGGAACAGTGTGGGGGCTCGGCCGCCCCGCTCGGCCAATCAAGATGCGGAAGGCGTAGGGAACTGGGACCGACCCGCTGCCTCAGCCCGCGGCGGCCCGGTTTCCCGCCTCCACCGTTCACCACCCCAAGCGCATGAGAGCCGCGTGGCAGGCGTGCAGGACCGAGGCGATGGATGAGGCGACCTCTCCCCACCCCGTGATCGTGGGGAGTGGACTCCTTGAAGACAATGCCTCGGCCCCGTTCAGTAAATGGGCCGCGCCCGTATGCCTCACTCCGCTTATGGGGAAGGCGCGAACCGCCCCCTTTACTACGGCGTGACGCATGCGTGCAGAGCTCAGCCCCACGCATGCCGCCCACGTCACACATGCCTCCCCATGCCACGCCACACGCGGGAAGCATGGGAAGCGCAGCGCGCAAAGAGACTTACCGCGGTAAAAACCACCCCGCCTGCCCACGCACCGTTTTTGGGCCTAGCCCAATGACGCGATTGCGCTTACGTGTGGCCCAGGCCCGGGGGTCCTATCGGTGTACAAAAAGAGGGGTACACTTTTTGTACCCCTATAACTGTGCACGAGCAGTCTGAGCCACGGGCACCACCACACTGAGCAAGGCAAGGGAGGTGAGCCAAGGTAAGACCGAAGCTCGAGAGAAGCAAAACGACGCCAAGACCAAGACCACAAGGAGCAACGGGGATGAAGCGGACTCCCCCGGCAAGATCCTTGCCGGGATGTAGTTTTAGCAAACCCGGCAAGACCCTTGCCATGGTAGTTCGCCCCACACCTACGGAGCGAGTCACCCTTGAGTCCACTGCCCCCATGGGGCAAGGATTTGGGAGGCATCCCCGTGGTGGCATGCAGATCTTTGTGAAGACATTCAAGATCAGATACACAGTTTAGAAGATGATGATCCTCGGCGGGATCCCAGCCAAGGAGGACCACAAGGCCCCCGGCAAGAGCCTTGCCGGGGATGACAGCAGGCGCCACGGCAAGACCCTTGCCAGGGCCCCGGCAAGGCCCTTGCCATGCACACACGTAGGGCCTCCATCAGGCCCACGCCAATCAGACATCCACTGCCGTTCGCATGCAGCTGCCGACCCAACCAACTGGGCAGGCACCTGCGTGGCGGCATGCGGATCTTCGTGGAGACCCACCACTGCGCCACCTCAGCTGCCAACCCGCCTACATGGCACCGCAGGCACTGCTGGCCAGGGCGCGTGTCGACACGAGAGGGGGCGGCGACGGACGAGACAGGGCTCTCCCCCGTCCCCGATAAAGCAAGGACACCTAAGCAAGACGCATTAAATGCGCCTTGTCATGTAATGCAAGGGATAACCTCGCATCACTGTACCCTTTCCACCTCCTGTGTGCCACTGTGGCAACCCCTTTCCCTATAAAAGAAGGCCCAAGGCGACCAGGAGGGGGATTCGGCTTTTTGGAGCTCCTCACGCCCCATTGCTAGTTCAAGAACACAGATAAACAATCCACCAAAGCAGGATAGGGTTTGACGCATCCTCGCGGCCCGAATCTGGATAAAGGAACCGTGTGCTATCTGTTTGATCCGCTCTTCTCATGACCCCGCTCCCCGCAACCATAGTAGGGATTCTTGTGATCCCATAGGTGTAGTTCCCACCGATATCTTTGGCGCGCCTGGAGACTAAAGATGTCGTTCCAGTGAGTAACTCCTGGAACATTGAGCATCTTCGCAAGTTTTACCCGTGAGGCGCGGCTTGTCGGGCCCCCCGGCAAGCCACCTTTTGTACAAGCATTGCCGATGATGCATGTATCTCTTTGTACAAAGCCAGGCGCAGCCCCTGAGCATAAATAAATGAAGCGCTGGCACCCTAAGTTATAGCATGCATGCTAGGTTGAGTCTCGTCCTTAGTTAGGGTTGATAGTGCTTAGCGGCGACTAACCCCTAGCTTAGAGGTAGAGTGTGCGTCTCTTTGCCATTATTTTGTCTTCTTTGGTTCGCAGGACTCACAGATATTCTTGCCGGATCACTTGAGGAAGAAAAAGAGGAGAGGGACAGACTAGCGTCTAGACCCCGGCAAGCCAGTATTGTCGGGGGCTACGAGTGCAAAGATTCACCCATGGCAAACCAGAGTTGCCGGGGGCTACAGCTTCAGATAAGTTCTTCATCCCTTATCATGCATTCCCTTATGGACTGAGGTATGTGAAACCTCGTTCCTTCCTAAAGCTATCGTGCTCCCCTAAACTCTAGTCCCTAGGACTCGTTCCTGGGGCCAGGTTTGGTCGTAGTCGCGGCAGGGAAAGGATGAAACAAGGAGCCTGAACCCACCTCATCCCTTCCTCCGCCGAAAGCACGAGAAAGGTCGAGCAACATGGGGAGACGGCAAGGCCTGCTGCCGGGCAAGGAAATGTTTATCTTAGAGATATCAAGGATTTACTCCTTGACGTGGGTTCTACCCGCAAACAAATGACCCGGCAAGCATCCCTTTTTCATTAAAAACATTCCACTCAGGTACAGTCCATAGGGAATGAAAAACATGAATGATGGGATTACAAGTTTTAAATTCAGCCAAGGCCCGAAGGCTTACAAGCTAAAAAGAGATAAGGTGCCCGTAACCCCTTTCTTGTCCCTCTCCTCAGGAGGCAGGTCAAGGAGGCGAAAAGGGCAAAAGGGGCGCCTAGACGAGCTAAGGTGGCAGAAGACACCAAGAGAACATCTGGGTGGCCGTCCGAAGGCTGGATGGTGATGGCGGCGCCGGAAGCAGAGCTCGCAGACGGGGCGGCAGGATGTCAGCACGTGTCGAAGGCGTCGGTGCCCGCGTACTCCAATTTGACGGCCTTGCCACCCGCCCTCTTCCTCTTCCGCAGCCTCCCAACGCCAGCCGCCCAAGGAGACGACCCCGAGAAGTTCGGGGAGCCGGCGACACAGATGATAGGGTCGCCGGTGCCGCACGAAGCGGCGCCCGACACCTAGTCGGACCCGTCATCCTGCCGCCTACTACCCTCGTCGTCGCTGCCGCTGTCCTCCTCGTCACTCCCGCCCGAGGAGGAGTCTTCGCTATCAGAAGAGCTCTCCACGCAGCACCTTGCACGGGTCCCGAAGAGCCCGAAGACCTTGACGGAGAGGAGGCCGCCCTCCATCAGCTTGAAATGGAGAGTGAGCCCCTCTGTCAAGCGGTGGATATGAGCGAGCGTCTTCCATCCCCGATGAAGATACATCATGTGAGGGGCTGGGAAGTCGACGCGAACCCGCGTGCCGCTGATCCCACAGCCCCTCATGTGCAGCCGCAATGACTCCGGCGGATCCAGCTCCATCTCCCGCGTGAATGGGGTCGGGAGACGAAGGAGAAGGCGCGGCGGCCGGCGCAGCCTGACGAAGAACTCGCAAGGATCATCCCCAACATGGCCCTCCGTGGGAAGAGGAACTGCTGGCGGAGGCGAGGCCGGCGCGCCGCCCCGTCCTCCTCTTCCCCGAGCGCCTCG
Organism: Aegilops umbellulata; assembly: GCA_032464435.1. Lineage (NCBI taxonomy): Eukaryota > Viridiplantae > Streptophyta > Magnoliopsida > Poales > Poaceae > Aegilops > Aegilops umbellulata. The sequence goes on along the minus strand of CP136055.1, from coordinate 498,552,375 downwards.
GCCTCGCCCACGGCCTTGCCCCCTCCCCCTTCCCCTTGCGGTTGGCTCTGCCACCACAGGTGCAGGAGAAGGAGGGACGCGTTGTCGAGCGGCGAACCTCGCCGCCACCGTTGAAGGACCAGGGTTCCCTCTCTCCATGGCGGATGGAAGGGGGGAGCAGAAGCTGAAGGAAGGAGGAGATGAAAGAATGCGGGACGCCATCCCCCCCTCCCGCTCTTTATAAAGGAACAGTGTGGGGGCTCAGCCGCCCCTCTTGGCCAATCAAGACGCGGAAGGCGCAGGGAACTGGGACCGACCCGCTGCCTCAGCCCGCGTGTCAGGACCCCGATCCTAAGTCACACCGATCTAGCATGTAACACATCATATCACTTTGCGGCCTCACGCACGGTATTCCCACGGGTGCCACCTTACCTGGCCCGGGACCGTTTGCGCCTTTTGGCTCACGTATATGACAAAGAACCCGGGCCGACATGGCTAGTCATGAACCCGAAGCGGCACTAACCCATGGGGACAGGCATACATGAATCAACTTCGAGCATGTCGGTCAACAGCGTGTGAATCCGGGCTATAGCACTGGGCTAACAGGACTCCGGTAACCCGGGCTGTAGCAGGCTAGGCAGGACTCCGGATGTCACCGCGTGACATTTCCCCGAAGGGACAGACACAGGAACGAAGTGAAACACATGCCGGCTAGTCAAGTGTCCTGAGCAGTAGTGCTGGGCTAGCAGGACTCCGGTGAACCGGGTTGTAGCGGACTACTATGGCTCAAGGAGGCACTAGACTACATTTCCCCATAAGAGAGGCTGCCAAGGATAAACAACTAGATTGTCGGATCCCACACATAGCAAGCATTTCAATCATACACACAATATGCTCAATATGTGTAAATACAACATGGCATCACAACATAACTCTACGACTCGAGTATTTATTCGATAGGCTCCGAGGAGCGAGATATTACAAACGTGGGTCTCATGACCCCACATTCAGAGCATACAAATCAAAGCACATGCGGAAGCTTAACATGTCTGGGTACAGACATCTAGAAATGAAAAAGGCTGAGAAGCCTGACTATCTACCAAATCCTGCCGAGGGCACAAGATCGTAGCTGAGGTAACAAGCTAAACGACGAAGTCCACGCGGAACTACTAGCGAGACTGACGTCTCTCTGCAAAACATAAAATAGGCAAACGTGAGTACAAATGTACCCAGCAAGGCTTACATCAGAACTAACTACATATGCATCAGTATCAACAAAGGGGTGGTGGAGTTTAACTGCAGCAAGCCGGCTTTGACTCAGTGGCTAACCTAAACTATGACTGCAAGTAACTCTTTTGAGGTGGCGCACACGAGTCCACATATTCACCATATCAATACACCACTATGGATCCACCTCTGTCTCCCTACGAGAAGGCCATCCATAGCACTCACGCTTATCTTGAGCATTTTAGAGTATCCACTTTCACTTGTCTATGAACTGTTATAGGCAACCCAGAAGTCCATTACCGCGGACACGGCTATTCGAATAGATCATTTATAACCCTGCACGGGTGTACTTCTTCACACATGTTTCCACCACTTAGCGTCTGCACACGACATGTGCTCGGCAGACTTCAAGCGAAAGCCGACGTGGGTGTAGACCACGACCTAACTAACCACACAAGTCTCTAGTCCAGGTTTATCGCCTATTCGGGTTCCATCCATGAGGAGATCCGGCCGGAGTTTCGCTCATAGCCCCAACGATGTGTGCAGGGTTCCCGGGACACCAAACGGGCGCCCGGTACACCGTGCCACGTGCCTACCGCAACACAGCCCACCCCTACGGTCAGCGCTGCGTGCGGCCCCCAGCATACTACAAACACCAGAAACTACTTGCAACTCCTGGACAGAGGACGAGAGGGGTTAGTAAGTCGAGCGGGGTTATATTTCAGGGCCCAACGTGTGGTAGTAATTGTTTATTGGATCACAAACACAGAACTCAGTTCCTGAGGACGGTTTCAATGAGACAACCCACCATGTACTCCTACATGGCCTCTCACCGCTACCTTTACCAAATCGTGTTCACACACTTAGCTCACACACAGTAGGACATGTTCATCACCATTCCAATTCATCCCCGATGAATCAGACCTGACACGACTGTAAGCAATAGCAGGCACGACAAACAAGCATGAATGAGTAGGCACATCAGGGCTCAAACAACTCCTACTCATGCTAGTGGGTTTCATCTATTTACTGTGGCAATGACAGGTCATGCAGAGGATAAGGGGTTCAACTACCGCAGCATGTAACAGTTGAATCGATGTTGTCCTAATGCAGCAAAAGAGAGCAGGAACGAGAGAGTGGGATTGTATCGGAATGAACAAGGGGGTTTTGCTTGCCTGGAACTTCTGAAGATAATATAGCTCTTCATCGGTGTCATCGAACTCATCGTCGAAACCACGTCTATCGAGAGGGGACAAATACCGGCAAACAAAGAGGAACACGATCAATGCAATGCAACAATTATGATGCATGATAATGTCATGGCAATATGCTGTTGATTGAGCTAATGCAATAGAGAGTCATTTTAATTGAAGTGGAATTCAAAACTACATCAAATTCCAACTCCAAACCTATTATGAAATTTGCCCTAATCATGTTTCATCCTAAACAGTCAAGTTAACTTGCTCAAACATGCATGCAAATGGTACAGATGGATAGATTGGATTTTTCTGATAATTTTTCATATATAACTCTTTGAACTTGGAGTTACGGTTGAATTTCTATGAATTTTTGAAGTTCAAATCATTTTCTGGATTTTCTGGTTATTTAGAATTAAACAAAATCCAGTAAATGATTTACTGCGTCAGCACGACATCACGCTGATGTCAGCGGTCAACGGAGCGGTCTAGGTCAAAGCTGACCAGTGGGGCCCACTGGTCAGTAGTTAGTGAACTAACTAAATTTAGTTAGCGCTAAACTAATACTAATCCTAGTTTAGTTAGTGGCCTGAGGCCCACATGTCAGTGACCCAGTGGGGTCAAACTGGGCCCACACAGTCAATGGTCAGCGGGGTCAACTCCTGGTCAGCAGGGTCAATCCCGCCGGCGTTGAGTTGCCGGCGAGGCCGAGACGGCGGAGGGGCTCGGATTCTGCCCTCCGGTGACCAAATTAGCAGCCGAGACCACCTATAGAGAGCTGGCACTCTCGCGCATCCACTGGAGCGAGCGGTGTGTGCGGGGGTGGCCGGAGATGATGTCGGCGTCGAGGTTTGCGGCGGCCGGAGTTCGGGTGACGACGGATTCGTCGCTACGATGGACGAACGGAGCGGCGGTTGGTCGTGTTAGGATCCTAGGGTCGCCCTGAGCATGTTAGGGTGCTCGGCTGCGAGCTTGCGTGGCCGTGGTCACGGTGGCGACATGGCCGGCGGAGCCAAGCTCTCGGGCTCGACGGGAACGGCGGCTAGAGAGGGAGACAGAGCACGGGGAGAAGGGGAAAAGGTGGCGGAGCTCACATGGATTCCAATGGAGGGCTCAGCAGGCTCGTGGAGGCACCGTGGACGACGGATGGCACCGGCGATCTCGGTTGCCCGAGGTAGAAGACGGACGCGGTGACGACGTTCGGGGGCATCCGGTGTCGCGTGGCTCGGCGGAGAGGTCCGGGGCGACGAGGCGGAGCTCTTGAACTGATCAGGGAAGCAAGGGGGAGGTGGTGGCCGCGGTGGTGCTCGTCGGCGCGCTGCGGTGCGCTCGGGAGAGAGGAACAGAGGAGGGGGAGGAGCACAGAGAGAGTGAGAGGGGTCGAGCGATTCGGGTCGACGTCGGGCGTTCACCCACGCGTCCAGGGGTTTGGCGACAAGCAGGTGGAGGCGTGGCGCCGCTTGCGCTCGTGTGTTGTCCCGCCTCTGCCTACTGGCAGAGGTTGAAGACGACTGGCACTTTGCCAGGTGGGCTGGGCCTGCTGGAGGAGCTGGGCCAGGTGGAGCGCCAGGTAAGTTTGGGCGAGGTAGGTTTTCTCTCTCTCTCTCTCTCTCTCTCTCTCTCTCTCTCTTTCTAATTCTTTCTGTTTTCTTTTATCTGTAATTGTCTTGGATTTATTAAAAATGTCAGAGCATTTTTCAAAAATCATGAGACTGCTTGTGGCCACTTTTTGGATTATTTCCAACAGCAACATTTCAGTTCATGATTATTTGAGCATTTAAAATATTACTAGCAATTAAATGCCCAAATGCAATTACTATATAATTTAATTCAAAGACCAAAAAAATGTCCTGGAAAAATATGCATCATCTCTGGTAGAGGCTTTCACCTTTTCCCATAAATCATGAACATTTTAAAAGGATATTCTAAGGTCTTTTAAAAGGATATTCTAAGGTCATTGAAAATATTTTGGTTGAACCTATTTGAATTGCATTTGTGCTAGGGTTTATCAATCCCCATTTCAAAATTAATAGAAATTGAAAATGATGCATGGATGCAATGCCACTAGTTACAAACAATTCTAGGGCTGTGACAACTCACCCCCACTAAACAAGAATCTCGTCCCGAGATTCGAGACGTGAGGTAAGAAGACAGAGGGGGCACAAACTATCACGGTCCTCCCGATCCATGTTGCACTTCATAAGAACGTTGATTCGAACATCATCATGATGTTGACATCTTGCTTTGAGAACTCCGTCCAACATGACAACGGGTAGAAAGGAAGGATTTAGAAGAATCGATCTTCCTGAGGTTCGAGCAACTTAGGATCATCTTGATGATCACAAGATCAACTCATGGAATGAGACATAGAACATTTCTGGAGCTGAGAGACAAAACTTGCATCAGGAGCGACGGAAGAAACAATTTGACGAGGGTTTCAAAGTAGAGAGGGAATTTTCCATGATTACAAAATGGGGCACCTCAGGGAAGGTGACTCAAAGAACTATTCCCTTAAGTGGCAAAAAGAATTACTTTTGATACAAGATCATTGAAATTCTTTGTACCAGCCTAAGGCAATCACAAACGATCGTGCGAACGAATTCGAAGGAATGGCATACCCATGCCAGAATGGATGATGTGGACTACCTTGTTGAAGATAACACAATGGATGACTCTTGCTTATCACCGGAAATGGATGGGACCATGACAGGACCACTTTTGAAAATAATCCTAAATAGTAATTGTTGAGGTGCAAGCTGGGGACAAAATGCAAATGCTGGAAATGATTCTGGTAACTGGGAATAACTCAACAAGGATGATTCCATCGTTTGAATGGTTATAGCTAAATCGAGGAAACCAAGAGCAGAAGAATTCCTAGGGAGCAACTTCTAAATTAAGTCGCACGAGATCCTCATGGAGAAGATGGTCAAATAGTTCAATCAAGATACTCTAATGATAGATCTTCCGGCTAGGTGTGTCGGCCAGACATAATTCTTGTCGGGACCTACGTAATAGACCTTGGAAAAGTTCCAACCATCATATCTGCCTGAGATTCAGATCTGGTTGGTAACGGAATATTTCGGACAGCCTTTCTGGAAAGAAAGTTTGCAACACAAATCGACGAGATGACGTTGCGAGATTCTCGGGAAATCAACTACGATAGCAAGCTCCAAAACATGAGTTGGTTCTGCTACAAACCTGTGAACACGCTATCCAGGACAAGCATGACCACGTAGTAGTCTTATAATAAAACACTACCGAGTTCAGGTGGGGAACCATCATCGAAGATATCGAAGTCCTTGCATAAGTCTAGATCTTAAGAAGAAACTTCTTCTCCTTGAACAATTCAATCAGTGGCTTGGTGTGCTAGGGACACATACAGAATGGAGGCGGCCAACCTGTCAAACCATAGAGTACTCCGCACATATGCGTGACTAACTTGGGATGATTCCAGAGGAAGCAAAACAAACCTTTCTCAATTTCATGGCGGCAACTTACACCAAATGCACATGAATTCGAGGAAGTCACTTCTTCCATCCAAGCATAAGCTTCATGAACGGAACACGAATGCATTGCTTACAAAGTTTTCAACACTAGGTTGATGTTCAACATGAGTCATGGGGGAGACAAAATGCTGCTGATGGGCTCAACAACAACTCATCGGAATTTCCATATCACTGGACTTCCACCATCATGTGAACACGGTGATAGCATTGGTCAGACCAAAAGATATAATGGTGTATGCCCGAGGGATCAACCCCGAGTAAGACAACATTACGAACATCGTTGGTTCTGATTTGACTTGATGATAGCCCATACTCAAGTCAAAGTTTTGACGAGGCAATAGATCCAACAACTGATCACGAGGACCAATCGACGGAGATATCATCTCTCTTCAACACACACACACAAAAAAAAGATATCCCTTAACATGAACTAAGTCAGACAAGCTTTTATCTTCCAACTCTCCAAGTTGTTGTTTAGCTTAACCAACCAGCTCAGGGATATCCAACACGGATTCTTGGAGAAGGGGTGGTTTACAAGAAAACCAACTTGATCACGAACTCAACATAGCGGTCAGGTGACAACCAGGTAATACTTCCGAGAAGATCTTCGGAAAATCATGAACCACCGATATGTCACTAAGCTCGAAAACAATCTTGCTTTTCAGGGCAAGACGATATGATCAACTAAGCAAGGATGGACACTATCCTAACTCATTGATCGAAAAGTGCACCGGAAATAAGAACTAGGTAGCACGGTCAATCATAGGATGATGATTTAATAACCAACACGCTAAGAATGAGGATATTGTCCATTTACTACCAAGCAACGAGTTGCTCGGAGTATTGATTTCACACATCACGATTCACTCGCCGGCATTCCGGTTACAACAACACGGAACCGAGGAATGAACAATGATGGCAAGAAGTATCACTAAATCAATAATTCATAAGAGGTGGTGCAATTCTTATGACATTCTTGATAAGAAAGAAGGTGACACTCCACGGTAGAACAGAGCAAATGCTAGATTGGCATTTTGATCTGCGGATTACAACTGCTTTGACCCAATCCTAGAAATGGATAAGGTACTGGAGTTTGTTTCTCCTAGTCATTCTGAAATAGAACGGCTCGACGGACCACAAGAGTAAAAGTCACCAACAAACAGGAATGCACAACTACTCCTGACTATCAATTGATAGACGAGGGTCCGGATATAACTAAAGAGGGACAGCTCAAAGGAACATATAATTTTCTGAGTTGTGGATGCATAGATTAGTATGTCGAACAAGTTCAACATATTTCTTCCGGATAACCCATGCGGAAAGGTAGAACTGGCAGATTCACAATATAGAACCGAGAACTCATCAAGAGTCACTCTGGTTGTGATCTTTTGGTTCAACGAGGAGCTTCTGCCATAAGAAGTTCATGGTATTCAGAAGAAGGAAATACCACGGACCTCGAGGGCTATCGCAAAGGTTACTAATATCCTAAAGGTACGAGCAACACTAACAACATGGAGTAAGTAGGGAATCTCGGGTTCAGAAACCCACGAGTAGAATACCTACTACTAAGTGGCATCACGGATGCTTTCGAGAATGGTGGCCAGAATTATCACACTGGGAACACAAACATAGCTAGATTACTAGGTGACTCCCTAAGACACCTAGGGTCATAATAATAGCTCCAACATATATGTCGAGGCAATAGAGTACCTCAACTTAACGATTAGTGTGGTTAAACTGGCCCAAAGGAACATCGAGAACGGGAGGAAGGAATTTACAAATGCATCAGACTATTTAGAGACCTGGGATGACTCGGACAGCATAACGGCTGTAAATGCTCAAAAAGATTTGAGACATCCTGCAAAATGGTGGCATAACCACTCAACATCACAATATCAATGTTCTGAGATCAACTAAGAACACATGGAAGTAGTAGAAACAGAACTGGGGCTTAAATCCGTCAATCCTATAAGTCTCTAACATAGTGACTTGTCATCCTGATAGATAGATGAGAATGCCTAGTTCTTAATCCCCGTAGAAGAGAAGAGGTTGACTCAGATCAGAAGGCCATGAGCTATAAGGAGTAAAAAGAGCCTTACGTTCCCTTCCCCAATCAATTCCCTTACATAACTAAAGCATTTCTAGACTCAACTTCGACCAGTTTGGCTTGGTAATCCTACAGGCAGTCAGGCTCTGATACCAACGCTGTCAGGACCCCGATCCTAAGTCACGCTGATCTAGCATGTAACACATCATATCACTTTGCGGCCTCACGTACGGTATTCCCACGGGTGCCACCTTACCTGGCCCGGGACCGTTTGCGCCTTTTGGCTCACGTATATGATAGTGTCGCTAGCATCCATATGACAAAGAACCCGGGCCGACATGGCTAGTCGTGAACCCAAAGAGGCACTAACCCATGGGGACAGGCATACATGAATCAACTTCGAGCATGTCGGTCAACAGCGTGTGAATCCGGGCTGTAGCACTGGGCTAACAGGACTACGGTAACCCGGGATGTAGCAGGCTAGGCAGGACTCCGGATGTCACCGCGTGACATTTCCCCGAAGGGACAGACACAGGAACGAAGTGAAACACATGCCGGCCAGTCAAGTGTCCTGAGCAGTAGTGTTGGGCTAGCAGGACTCCGGTGAACCGAGCTGTAGTGGACTACTATGGCTCAAGGAGGCACTAGACTACATTTCCCCATAAGAGAGGCTGCCAAGGATAAACAACTAGATTGTCGGATCCCACACATAGCAAGCATTTCAATCATACACACAATATGCTCGATATGTGTAAATACAACATGGCATCACAACATAACTCTACGACTCAAGTATTTATTCAATAGGCTCCGAGGAGCGAGATATTACAAACATGGGTCTCATGACCCCACATTCAGAGCATACAAATCAAAGCACATGCGGAAGCTTAACATGTCTTGGTACATACATCTAGAAATGAAAAAGGCTGAGAAGCCTGACTATCTACCAAATCCTGCCGAGGGCACAAGATCGTAGCTGAGGTAACAAGCTAAACGACGAAGTCCACGCGGAACTACTAGCGAGACTGACGTCTCTCCGCAAAACATAAAATAGGCAAACATGAGTACAAATGTACCCAGCAAGGCTTACATCAGAACTAACTACATATGCATCAGTATCAACAAAGGGGGTGGTGGAGTTTAACTGCAGCAAGCCAGCTTTGACTCAGTGGCTAACCTAAACTATGACTGCAAGTAACTCTTTTGAGGTGGCGCACAAGAGTCCACAATTCACCATATCAATACATCACTATGGATCCACTTCTGTCTCCCTACGAGAAGGCCATCCATAGCACTCACGCTTATCTTGTGCATTTTAGAGTATCCACTTTCACTTGTCTATGAACTGTTATAGGCAACCCAGAAGTCCATTACCGCGGACACGGCTATTCGAATAGATCATTTATAACCCTGCAGGGGTGTACTTCTTCACACATGTTTCCACCACTTAGCGTCTGCACACGACATGTGCTCGGCAGACTTCAAGAGAAAGCCGACGTGGGTGTAGACCACGACCTAACTAACCACACAAGTCTCTAGTCCAGGTTTATCGCCTATTTGGGTTCCATCCATGAGGAGATCCGGCCGGAGTTTCGCTCACAGCCCCAAACGATGTGTGCAGGGTTCCCGGGACACCAAACGGGCGCCCGGTACACCGTGCCACGTGCCTATCGCAACACAGCCCACCCCTACGGTCAGCGCTGCGTGCGGCCCCCAGCATACTACAAACACCAGAAACTACTTGCAACTCCTGGACAGAGGACGAGAGGGGTCAGTAAGTCGAGCGGGGTCATATTTCAGGGCCCAACGTGTGGTAGTAATTGTTTCATGGATCACGAACACAGAACTCAGTTCCTGAGGACGGTTTCAATGAGACAACCCACCATGTACTCCTACATGGCCTCTCACCGCTACCTTTACCAAATCGTGTTCACACACTTAGCTCACACACAGTAGGACATGTTATCACCATTCCAATTCATCCCCGATGAATCAGACCTGACACGACTCTAAGCAATAGCAGGCACGACAAACAAGCATGAATGAGTAGGCACATCAGGGCTCAAACAACTCCTACTCATGCTAGTGGGTTTCATCTATTTACTGTGGCAATGACAGGTCATGCAGAGGATAAGGGGTTCAACTACCGCAGCATATAACAGTTGAATCGATGTTGTCCTAATGCAGTAAAAGAGAGCAGGAGCGAGAGAGTGGGATTGTATCGGAATGAACAAGGGTGTTTTGCTTGCCTGGCACTTCTGAAGATAATATAGCTCTTCATCGGTGTCATCGAACTCATCGTCGAAACCACGTCTATCGAGAGGGGACAAATACCGGCAAATAAGAGGAACACGATCAATGCAATGCAACAATTATGATGCATGATAATGTCATGGCAATATGCTGTTGATTGAGCTAATGCAATAGAGAGTCATTTTAATTGAAGTGGAAATCAAAACTACATCAAATTCCAACTCCAAACCTATTATGAAATTTGCCCTAATCATGTTTCATCCTAAACAGTCAAGTTAACTTGCTCAAACATGCATGCAAATGGTACAGATGGATAGATTGGATTTTTCTGATAATTTTTCATATATAACTCTTTGAATTTGGAGTTACGGTTGAATTTCTATGAATTTTTGAAGTTCAAATCATTTTCTGGATTTTCTGGTAAACAAAATCCACTAAATGATTTACTGCGTCAGCACGACATCACGTTGACGTCAGCGGTCAACGGAGCGGTCCAGGTCAAAGCTGACCAATGGGGCCCACTAGTCAGTAGTTAGTGAACTAACTAAATTTAGTTAGCGCTAAACTAATACTAATCCTAGTTTAGTTAGTGGCCTGAGGCCCACATGTCAGTGACCCAGTGGGGTCAAACTGGGCCCACCCAGTCAACGGTCAGCGGGGTCAACTCCTGGTCAGCAAGGTCAATCCTGCCGGCGTTGAGTCGCCGGCGAGGCCGAGACGGCGGAGGGGCTCAGATTTTGCCCTCCGGTGGCCAAATTAGCGGCCGAGACCACCTATAGAGAGCTGGCACTCTCGCGCATCCACTAGAGAGAGCGGTGTGTGCGGGGGTGGCCAGAGATGATGCCAGCGTCGAGGTTTGCGGCGGCCGGAGTTCGGGTGACGACGGATTCGTCGCTACGATGGACGAACGGAGCAGCAGTTGGTCGTGTTAGGATCCTAGGGTCGCCCTGAGCATGTTAGGGTGCTCGGCTGCGAGCTTGCGTGGTCGTGGTCATGGTGGTGGCATGGCCGGCGGAGCCAAGCTCTCGGGCTCGACGGGAACGGCGGCTAGAGAGGGAGACAGAGCACGGGGAGAAGGGGAAAAGGTGGCGGAGCTCACATGGATTGCAATGGAGGGCTCAGCAGGCTCGTGGAGGCACCGTGGACGACGGATGGCGCCGGCGATCTCGGTTGCCCGAGGTAGAAGACGGCCACAGTGACGACGTTCGGGGGCATCCGGTGCCGCATGGCTCGGCGGAGAGGTCCGGGGCGACGAGGCGGAGCTCTTGAACTGATCAGGGAAGCAAGGGGGAGGCGGTGGCCGCGGTGGTGCTCATCGGCGCGCTGCGGTGTGCTCGGGAGAGAGGAACAGAGGAGGGGGAGGAGCACAGAGAGAGTGAGAGGGGTCGAGCGATTCGGGTCGACGCCGGGCATTCACCCACGCGTCCAAGGGCTCGGCGGCAAGCAAGAGGAGGCGTGGTGGCTCGTGCGCTCATGCGTTGTCCCACCTCTGCCTACTGGTAGAGGTTGAAGACGACTGGCACTTGCCAGGTGGGCTGGGCCGGCTAGAGGAGCTGGGCCAGGTGGAGCGCCAGGTAAGTTTGGGCCAGGTAGGTTCTCTCTCTCTCTCTCTCTCTCTCTCTCTCTCTTTCTAATTCTTTCTGTTTTCTATTATCTGTAATTGTCTTGGATTTATTAAAAATGCCAGTGCATTTTTCAAAAATAATGAGACTGCTTGTGGCCACTTTTTGGATTATTTCCAACAGCAACATTTCAGTTCATGATTATTTGAGCATTTAAAATATTATTAGCAATTAAATGCCCAAATGCAAATACTATATAATTTAATTCAAAGACCAAAAAAATGTCCTAGAAAAATATGCATCATCTCTGGTAGAGGCTTTCACCTTTTCCCATAAATCATGAACATTTTAAAAGGATATTCTAAGGTCATTGAAAATATTTTGGTTGAACCTATTTGAATTGCATTTGTGCTAGGGTTTATCAATCCCCATTTCAAAATTAATAGAAATTGAAAATGATGCATGGATGCAATGCCACTAGTAATAAACAATTCTAGGGCTGTGACACCGCGGCGGCCCGGTTTCCCGCCTCCACCGTTCACCACCCCAAGCGCATGAGAGCCGCGTGGCAGGCGTGCAGGACCGAGGCTATGCATGAAGCGACCTCTCGCCACCCCTTTATCGTGGGGAGTGGACGCCTTGAAGACCACGCCTCGGCCCGTTCAGTAAATGGGTCGCGCCCCCACGCCTCCCTCCGCTTATGGGGAAGGCGCGAACCGCCCCCTTTACTACGACGTGACGCATGCATGCAGAGCTCAGCCCCACGCATGCCTCCCACGTCACACACGCCTCCCCACGCCGCACCACGCGCGGGAAGCGTGGGAAGCGCAGCGCGCGAAGAGACACCGCGGTACAAACTGTTGGGGAACGTAGCAGAAATTTAAAATTTTCCTGCGTGTAACCAAGATCTATCTATGGAGAAACCAGCAACGAGGGGAAAGAGAGTACATCTACATACCCTTGTAGATCGCTAAGCGGAAGCGTTCAAGTGAACGGGGTTGATGGAGTCATACTCGTCGTGATCCAAATCACCGATGATCCTAGTGCCGAACAGACGGCACCTCCGCGTTCAACACACGTACAGCCCGGTGACGTCTCCAACGCCTTGATCTAGCAAGGAGAGAGGGAGAGGTTGATGAAGACTCCATCCAGCAGCAGCACAACGGCATGGTGGTGGTGGAGGAGCGTGGCAATCCTGCAGGGCTTCGCCAAGCACCACAGAAGAGGAGGAAGAAGAGACGCAGGGCTGCACCAACGAGAGATCGAATCGCGTGTTGTGGGAATCCCTATGCCTCAACTATATATAGGGGAAGGGGAGGGGCTGCGCCCCCTCTAGGGTTCCCACCCCTAGGGGGCGGCAGCCCTAGATGGGACTTGGGTGGCGGCCAAGAGGGGAGGCGAGAGGGAGGCGCACCAATATGGGCCCTAAGGCCCATATCCCCTTAGGGTTTGCCCCCTTTCCACCTCTTAGGCACCTTGGGCCCTTGTGGGAGGCGCACCAGCCCACTTAGGGGCTGGTCCCTTCCCACCCTTGGCCCATGCAAGCCTCCGGGGCAGGTGGCCCCACTTGGTGGACCCCCGAGACCCTCCCGGTGGTCCCGGTACATTACCGATAAACCCTGAAACTCTTCCAGTGACCAAAACAGGACTTCCCATATATAAATCTTTACCTCCGGACCAATCCGGAGATCCTCGTGACGTCCGGGATCTCATCCAGGACTCCGAACAACATTCGGTAACCACATACAAACCTCTTTTATAACCCTAGCGTCATCAAACCTTAAGTGTGTAGACCCTACGGGTTCGGGAGACATGCAGACATGACCGAGACGTTCTCCGGTCAATAACCAACAGCGGGATCTGGATACCCATGTTGGCTCCCACATGTCTCACGATGATCTCATCGGATGAACCACGATGTCAAGGACTTAATCAATCACGTATACAATTCCCTTTGTCTATCGGTACGATACTTCCCCGAGATTCGATCGTCGGTATCCCGATACCTTGTTCAATCTCGTTACCGGCAAGTCTCTTTTACTCGTTCCGCAACACATCATCCCGTGATCAACTCCTTGATCACATTGTGCACATTATGATGATGTCCTACCGAGTGGGCCCAGAGATACCTCTCCGTCACGCGGAGTGACAAATCCCAGCCTCGATTCGTGCCAACCCAACAGACACTTTCGGAGATACCCGTAGTGCACCTTTATAGCCACCCAGTTACGTTGTGACGTTTGGCACACCCAAAGTATTCCTACGGTATCCGGGAGTTGCACAATCTCATGGTCTAAGGAAATGATACTTGACATTAGAAAAGCTTTAGCATACGAACTACATGATCTTGTGCTAGGCTTAGGATTGGGTCTTGTCCATCACATCATTCTCCTAATGATGTGATCTCGTTATCAACGACATCCAATGTCCATGGTCAGGAAACCGTAACCATCTATTGATCAACGAGCTAGTCAACTAGAGGCTTACTAGGGACATGGTGTTGTCTATGTATCCACACATGTATCTAAGTTTCCTATCAATACAATTCTAGCATGGATAATAAATGATTATCATGAACAAGGAAATATAATAATAATCAATTTATTATTGCCTCTAGGGCATATTTCCAACAGTCTCCCACTTGCACTAGAGTCAATAATCTAGTTCACATCGATATGTGATTAACACTCAAGGTCACATCCCTATGTGACTAACACCCAAGAGTTCTGGGTTTGATCATGTTATGCTTGTGAGAGAGGTTATAGTCAATGGGTCTGAACCTTTCAGATCCGTGTGTGCTTTACAAATATCTATGTCATCTCCTAGGTGCAGTTACCACGCTCTATTTGGTGCTATTCCAAATAACTGTTCTACTATACGAATCCAGTTTACTACTCAGAATAATCTGGATTAGTGTCAAAGCTTGCATCAGCGTAACCCTTTACGACGAACTCTTTTACCACCTCCATAATCGAGAAAATTCCTTAGTCCACTAGTTACTAAGGATAACTTTGACCGTTGTCCTGTGATCCATTTCTAGATCACACTTGTACCCCTTGACTGACTCATGGTTTGGCACACTTCAGGTGCGGTACATAAGAGAGCATACTTTAGAGCCTATGACTAAAGCATAGGGGACGACCTTCGTCCTTTCTATTCTGCCGTGGTCATGTCTTGAGTCTTGCTCAATACTCGCACCTTGTAACATAGCCGAGAACTCCTTCTTTGCTGATCTATTTTGAACTCCTTCAAAATCTTGTCGTGGTATGTGTTTGTTTGAAAGTACTATTAAGCGATTTTGATCTATCCTTATAGATCTTGATGCTCAATGTTTAAGTAGCTTAATCCAGGTTTTCCATTGAAAACACTTTTCAAATAACCCTATATGCTTTCCAGAAATTCTACATCATTTCTGATCAACAATATGTCCACAACATATACTCATCAGAAATTCTATAGTGCTCCCACTCACTTCTTTGGAAATACAAGTTTCTCATAAACTTTGTATAAACCCAAAATCTTTGATTATCTCACCAAAGTGTACATTCCAACTCCGAGATGCTTACTCCAGTCCTTAGAAGGATTGCTGGGGCTTTGCATACTTGTTAGCATCTTTCAGGATCGACAAAATCTTCTGGTTGTATCACATACAACCTTTCCTCAAGAACAAGGAAACAATATTTTGACATCCTATCTGCAAGATTTCATAAATAATGCAGTACCTGCTAGTTCCAACAGACTCTTAGCATCGCTATGAGTGAGAAAGTCTCATCGTAGTCAACTCCTTGAACTTGTCGGGAAACATCTTAATGACAAGTCGAGCTTTCTTAATGGTGACATTTACCATCATTGTCCGTCTTCCTTTTAAAATCCATCTGTACTCAACAGCCTCACGACCATCGAGCCGTTCTGCCAAAGTCTACACTTTGTTTTCATACATGGATCCTCTCTCGGATTTTATGGCCTCGAGCCATTCATCGGAATCCGGGCCCACCATCGCTTCTCCATAGCTTGTAGGTTCATTGTTGTCTAGCAACATGACGTCCAAGACAGGATTACGTACCACTCTGAAGTAGTACGCATCCTTGTCATCCTACGAGGTTTGGGAGTGACTTGATCCGAAGTCTCATGATCACTATCATAAGCTTCCACTTCAATTGGTGTAGGTGCCATAGGAACAACTCCTTTGCCCTGCTACACACTAGTTGAAGTGACGGTTCAATAACCTCATCAAGTCTCCACCATCCTCCCGCTCAATTCTTTCGAGAGAAACTTTTCCTCGAGAAAGGACCCGATTTGAGAAACAATCCCTATTGCTTTCGGATCTGAGACAGGAGGTATACCCAACTGTTTTGGGTGTCCTATGAAGATGCAGTTATCCGCTTTGGGTTCGAGCTTATCAGCCTGAAACTTTTTCATATAAGCGTCGCAGCCCCAAACTTTTAAGAAATGACAGCTTAGGTTTCTCTAAACCATAGTTCATACGGTGTCATCTCATCGGAATTACGTGGTGCCCTATTTAAAGTGAGTGCGGTTGTCTCTAATGCCTAACCCATGAACGATAGTGGTAATTCGATAAGAGACATCATGGTATGCATCATATCCAATAGGGTGCAGTTATGATGTTCGGACACACCATCACACTATGGTGTTCTAGGCGGTACTAGTCGTGAAACAATTTCCACAATGTCTCAATTGTGTACCAAAATCGCAACTCAGATATTCATCTCTATGATCATATCATAGATATTTTATCCTCTTGTCACGACGATATTCAACTTCATTCTGAAATTACTTGAACCATTCAATAATTCAGACTTGTGTTTCATCAAGTAAATATGCTCAGTATCTACTCAAATCATCTGTGAAGTAAGAGCATAATGATATCCACTGCGTGCCTCAGCACTCATTGGACTGCACACATCAAAATGTGTTACTTCCAACAAGTTGATTTCTTGTTCCATTTTACTGAAACCGAAGCTTTCAGTCATCTTGCCCATGTGGTATGATTTGCATGTCTCAAGCGATTCAAAATCAAGTGAGTCCAAACGGTCCATCTGCATGGAGTTTCTTCATGCGTACATACCAACAGACACGGTTCACATGTCTCAATCTTTTCAGAAATGAGTGAGTCCAGAGATCCATCAACATGGAGCTTCTTCATGCGTTTTATACCAATATGACTTACATGGAAGTGCCACAAGTAGGTGGTACTATCATTACTATCTTATATCTTTTGGCATGAACATGTGTATCACTATGATCGAGATTCAATAAACCATTCATTTTAGGTGCAAGACCATTAAAGGAATTATTCAAATAAATAGAGTAACCATTATTCTCCTTAAATGAATAACCGTATTGCGATAGACATAATCCAATCATGTCTACGCTCAACGCAAACACCAAATAACAATTATTTAGGTTTAACACCAATCTCGATGGTAGAGGGAGCGTGCGATGCTTGATCATATCAACCTTGGAAGCACTTCCAACACATCTCGTCAGCTCACCTTTAGCTAGTCTCCGTTTATTCCGTAGCTTTTATTTAGAGTTACTAACACTTAGCAATCGAACCGGTATCTAATACCCTGATGCTACTAGGAGTACTAGTAAAGTACACATTCACATAATGTATATCCAATATACTTCTATCGACAGCCTTCACATCTACCAAGTATCTAGGGTAATTCTGCTCTAGTGACTGTTCCCCTTATTACAGAAGCACTCAGTCTCGGGTTTGGGTTCAACCTTGGGTTTCTCCACTAGAGAAGCAGCTGATTTGCCGTTTCATGAAGTATCCCTTCTTGCCCTTGCCCTTCTTGAAACTAGTGGTTTCACTAACCATCAACAATTGATGCTTCTTCTTGATTTCTACTTTCACGGTGTCAAACATCGCGAATATTTCAAGGATCATCATATCTATCCCTGATATGTTATAGTTCATCATGAAGCTCTAGCAGCTTGGTGGCAATGACTTTGGAGAAATATCACTATCTTATCTGGAAGATCAACTCCCACTCGATTCAAGTGATTGTTGTGCTCAGACAATCTGAGCACAAGCTCAACGATTGAGCTTTTCTCCCTTAGTTTGCAGGCTAAGAAAATCGTCGGAGGTCTTATACCTCTTGACGTGGGCACGAGCCTGAAATCCCAATTTCAGCCCTCGAAACATCTCATATGTTCCGCAACATTTCAAAAATGTCTTCGGTGCCTTAATTCTAAACCATTTGACATTACCGAACTATCATGTAGTCATCAAAACGTGTATGTCAAATGTTCGCAACATCCACATACCACGTTCGAGGTCTAGCACACCGAGCGTTGCATTAAGGACATGAGCCTTCTATTGTCCGCATAATTGCTACTATCAACTTTCAACTATATTTTCTCTAGGAACATATCTAAAACAGTAGAACTAAAGCGCGAGCTTACGACATAATTTGCAAAGACCTTTTGACTATGTTCAGGATAATTAAGTTCATCTTATGAACTCCCACTCAGATAGACATCCCTCTAGTCATCTAAGTGATTACATGATCCGAGTCAACTAGGCCGTGTCCGATCATCACGTGAGACGGACTAGTCATCATCGGTGAACATCTTCATGTTGATCGTATCTACCATACGACTCATGCTCGACCTTTCGGTCTCTTGTGTTCCGAGGCCATGTCTGTACATGCTAGTCTCGTCAAGTCAACCTAAGTGTTTCGCGTGTGTAAATCTGGCTTACACCCGTTGTATGTGAACGTAAGAATCTATCACACCCGATCATCACGTGGTGCTTCGAAACGACGAACTTTCGCAACGGTGCACAGTTAGGGGGAACACTTTCTTGAAATTTTAATGAGGGATCATCTTATTTACTACCGTCGTTCTAAGCAAATAAGATGCAAAAAAACATGATAAACATCACATGCAATCAAATAGTGACATGATATGGCCATCATCACTTTGCTCCTTTTGATCTCCATCTTCGGGGCTCCATGATCATCGTCGTCACCGGCATGAGACCATGATCTCCATCATCATGATCTCCATCATCGTGTCTTCATGAAGTTGTCACGTCAACTATAACTTCTAGTACTATGGCTAACGCTTTAGCAATAAAGTAAAGTAATTACATGATGTTTATGTTGACACGCAGGTCATAAATAAATTAAAGACAACTCCTATGGCTCCTGCCGGTTGTCATACTCATCGACATGCAAGTCGTGATTCCTATTACAAGAACATGATCAATCTCATACATCACATATATCATTCATCACATCCTTTTGGCCATATCACATCACATGGCATACCCTGCAAAAACAAGTTAGACGTCCTCTAATTGTTGTTTGCATGTTTTACGTGGCTGCTATGGGTTTCTAGCAAGAACGTTTCTTACCTACGCAAAACCACAACGTGATATGTCAATTGCTATTTACCCTTCATAAGGACCCTTTTCAACGAATCCGATCCGACTAAAGTGGGAGAGACTGGCACCCGCTAGCCACCTTATGCAACTAGTGCATGTCAGTCGGTGGAACCTGTCTCACGTAAGTGTACGTGTAAGGTCGGTCCGGGCCGCTTCATCCCACAATGCCGCCGAATCAAGATTGACTAGTAACGGTAAGCATATTGAACAAAATCAACGCCCACAACTACTTTGTGTTCTACTCGTGCATGGAATCTACGCAATAGACCTGGCTCTGATACCACTGTTGGGGAACGTAGCAGAAATTTAAAATTTTCCTACGTGTAACCAAGATCTATCTATGGAGAAACCAGCAACGAGGGGAAAGAGAGTGCATCTACATACCCTTGTAGATCACTAAGCGAAAGCGTTCAAGTGAACGGGGTTGATGGAGTCGTACTCGTCGTGATCCAAATCACCGATGATCCTAGTGCCGAACAGACGGCACCTCCGCGTTCAACACACGTATAGCCCGGTGACGTCTCCCACGCCTTGATCCAGCAAGGAGAGAGGGAGAGGTTGATGAAGACTCCATCCAGCAGCAGAACAACGGCATGGTGGTGGTGGAGGAGCGTGGCAATCCTGCAGGGCTTCGCCAAGCACCACAGAAGAGGAGGAAGAGGAGACGCAGGGCTGCACCAACGAGAGATCGAATCGCGTGTTGTGGGAATCCCTATGCCTCAACTATATATAGGGGAAGGGGAGGGGCTGCGCCCCCTCTAGGGTTCCCACCCCTAGGGGGCGGCAGCCCTAGATGGCACTTGGGTGGCGGCCAAGAGGGGAGGGGAGAGGGAGGCGCACCAATATGGGCCCTAAGGCCCATATCCCCTTAGGGTTTGCCCCCTTTCCACCTCTTAGGCACCTTGGGCCCTTGTGGGAGGCACACCAGCCCACTTAGGGGCTGGTCCCTTCCCACCCTTGGCCCATGCAAGCCTCCGGGGCAGGTGGCCCCACTTGGTGGACCCCCGAGACCCTCCCGGTGGTCCCGGTACGTTACCGATAAACCCTGAAACTCTTCCGGTGACCAAAACAGGACTTCCCATATATAAATCTTTACCTCCGGACCAATCCGGAGATCCTCGTGACGTCCGGGATCTCATCCGGGACTCCGAACAACATTCGGTAACCACATACAAACCTCCTTTATAACCCTAGCGTCATCAAACCTTAAGTGTGTAGACCCTACGGGTTCGGGAGACATGCAGACATGACCGAGACGTTCTCCGGTCAATAACCAACAGCGGGATCTGGATACCCATGTTGTCTCCCACATGTTTCACGATGATCTCATCGGATGAACCACGATGTCAAGGACTTAATCAATCCCGTATACAATTCCCTTTGTCTATCGGTACGATACTTGCCCGAGATTCGATCGTCGGTATCCCGATACCTTGTTCAATCTCGTTACTGGCAAGTCTCTTTTACTCGTTCCGCAACACATCATCCCGTGATCAACTCCTTGATCACATTGTGCATATTATGATGATGTCCTACCGAGTGGGCCCAGAGATACCTCTCCGTCACGCGGAGTGACAAATCCCAGTCTCGATTCGTGCCAACCCAACAGACACTTTCGGAGATACCCGTAGTGCACCTTTATAGCCACCCAGTTACGTTGTGACGTTTGGCACACCCAAAGTATTCCTACGGTATCCGGGAGTTGCACAATCTCATGGTCTAAGGAAATGATACTTGACATTAGAAAAGCTTTAGCATACGAACTACATGATCTTGTGCTAGGCTTAGGATTGGGTCTTGTCCATCACATCATTCTCCTAATGATGTGATCCCGTTATCAACGACATCCAATGTCCATGGTCAGGAAACCGTAACCATCTGTTGATCAACGAGCTAGTCAACTAGAGGCTTACTAGGGACATGGTGTTGTCTATGTATCCACACATGTATCTGAGTATCCTATCAATACAATT
Organism: Aegilops umbellulata; assembly: GCA_032464435.1. Taxonomy (NCBI): domain Eukaryota; kingdom Viridiplantae; phylum Streptophyta; class Magnoliopsida; order Poales; family Poaceae; genus Aegilops; species Aegilops umbellulata. The sequence continues at coordinate 498,531,212 of CP136055.1, read as the reverse complement.
CTAGCATGGATAATAAACGATTATCATGAACAAGGAAATATAATAATAATCAATTATTATTGCCTCTAGAGAATATTTCCAACACAAACCACCCCGCCTGCCCGCGCACCGTTTTTGGGCCTAGCCCAATGACGCGAATGCGCTTACGTGTGGCCCAGGCCCGGGGGTTCCTCTCGGTGTACAAAAAGAGGGGTACACTTTTTGTACCCCTATAACTGTGCACGGGCAGTCTGAGCCACGAGCACCACCACACTGAGCAAGGCAAGGGAGGTGAGCCAAGGTAAGACCGAAGCTCGAGAGAAGCAGAACGACGCCAAGACCAAGACCACAAGGAGCAAAGGGGACGAAGAGGACTCCCCCGGCAAGATCCTTGCCGGGAGGCGGTTTTAGCAAACCCGGCAAGACCCTTGCCGTGGCAGCTCGCCCCACACCTACGGAGCGAGTCACCCTTGAGTCCACTGCCCCCATGGGGCAAGGATTCGGGGACCGTGGTGGCATGCAGATCTTTGTGAAGACATTCAAGATCAGATACACACCTTAGAAGATGATAATCCTCGGCGGGATCCCAGCCAAGTAGGACCACAAGGCCCCCAGCAAGAGCCTTGCCGGGGATGATAGCACGCGCCCCGGCAAGGCCCTTGCCATGAACACCCGTAGGGCCACCATCAGGCCCACGCCAATCAGACCTCCACCACCGTTCGCATGCAGCTGCTGACCCAACCAGCTGGGCAGGCACCTGCGTGGTGGCATGCGGATCTTCGTGGAGACCCAGCACTGCGCCACCTCAGCTGCCTGCCTGCCTACATGGCACCGCGGGCACCGCTGGCCAGGGCGCGTGTCGACGCGAGAGGGAGCGGCGACGGACGAGACAGGGCTCTCCCCCGTCCCCGATAAAGCAAGGACACCTAAGCAAGACGCATTAAATGTGCCTTGTCATGTAATGCGAGGGATAACCCCGCATCACTGTACCCTTTCCACCTCGTGTGTGCCACTGTGGCAACCCATTTCCTTATAAAAGGAGTCCCAAGGCGACTAGGAGGGGGATTCGGCTTTTTGGAGCTCCTCACGCCCCATTGCTAGTTCAAGAACACAGCTAAACAATCCACCAAAGCAGGAGTAGGGTTTTACGCATCCTCGCGGTCCGAACCTGGATAAAGGAACCATGTGCTATCTGTTTGATCCGCTCTTCTCACGACCCCGCGCCCCGCAACCGTAGTAGGGATTCTTGTGATCCCATAAGTGTCGTTCCCACCGACAATAATCAAACTTCTCGTTGATGTACGAGTTGGCGCGACACATCAAAGCACTGCACTCGATATATTTCAATAATTTGCGTTTACCGATGCATTAATTACAATGCATGCATGCATGCCGTGACTCTCCTTTTGATACTTGCATGTGTTGATTTAATGCACCTTGAAGTAGTATAAAATATGTGACGGTAAAGCTTTGTAATACCTCGGCCCAAGTCGAGAGATGGTTGTGCACGAGGAGGGCGAGATCATGCAGACTGAACAGGACCCGACGATGGAGCTCCCTAAGGTCTCGCACTACAAGAAATATGTCAACTTATGTCCTTCTGTCAGTGACCCTCGAAGAATTGGTCATAAATTTATGACCATTTCAGACCAATTGGTCAAAAGCTGTTCGGGGGGCTCCAAACCCTAAACCATTGCGACCATTTTGGTCAGAAAGGTCGTAATTTCATTACAGGAAATGGTCATAAAGCAAACAACGCTAGTCCGCTGCCTTATTTCTAGTTGTTAACGACCAATATAGATGGTCATAGCCTTGTAAATTGTGGTGGGTTGCTATGACTAGGCGCCACCTCATCAGTTTTGCCTATGTGTCATGTCCATGTGGCAGTTTTTGCCCTAGGTTGTGAAGCAACCTATATTTCTGTCATTCCCAAAATTCCAAAAAAATCTCATAAATTCTTTGGGTCATATCTTCGTCAAATATGTAAAAACCTTCCTTGCCTAGTTCAAAAATAATTCAAAAATATTCATTTTCCTATTCTGTTCAGAACAACAGTTTGTGAAGGAAGTACCACTTTAGCATGTCCAAATAGTATCCGTTTTCTACAGTGCTTTCCTATGCCCAAATAACCATCCTCCACCAAATGCCAGCTCAATCCATTCATTATTTTGAGCCGAGCTTCAACATTCGTATTTATGTCCAGTGTGGTAGTTTGCAAAGCAAGTACCACCTAGGCTCCTCCTTTTGAGCTGAAATTTTGTGAAGATGGTCTTCTTAGTAACTGATCATCCTCACCCAAAACTCACGCCCATTAGCCATGTACATTTCCCGTACTGCTAATTCATGTTTGAGCATCGATCGGTCTCCTTGTGAGAATCTTATGTTGTAATTTTCTTCCTAGCACCTACCTGGGGAGTGCCCAACCCACTAGATATGCCTAGGCTTCCCAGAACACAAGGCAACACCACGGTCACGCGGTGACCACGCGGCGGGCATGCGAGTTTACGCGCTCTAGAGTTGGGGGCCTCGGCCACCGCGCAAACCTCGACGTATCGCCACCAAACCTTGTATTTATGATTAAATAGGTACTTATGTAACTAGAAATGATTTTTGGAAAAAATAAATAGCAAACTATGAGGCAGCTGCAGTTCAAATTTGACTCGCTTTCTACTAAATCGGCGGGAATTTGTCTTTTTCACGAGAGGTGGATCAAAACTTTTTACACCCAACCATTTTGTCAATTGTGCATTAAATTTGCCCTAGTATTTTTGAAAAATGATTTGGTCCAATTTTGCAACAATTATTTTGGAGGTCCTTCACAAAAAAACCTCCTTTTGGACACTCGAAAAATGGAAAATGGTTTTTTCGTCCAAAGAAAATGAAAACTTCCTTAGGCAACATTGTTTGCCATTCCAATATGCACCCTTGTGCACAATATGAGATCATTTAAGCAAACTATGCCATGCATGTGGCCATAAGATTGATCATTTGGCTTGAAAGCCATTGATCTACACACGTGATAGCTCGTATCTGATAACACTTTTTTTAAATAATTGTTGTATTACAAGTTTGTTATTTTTCCTGAGAACTTGGCCACATATAATGACACAATGCGAAGGTTTCCCAATTTTTTGATTTCTTTTGAATTTTTATGCCCGTTTCAAAATGCGGTCAAAATGGCGGGAATGACCGTTCCTAGCTAGTGGTTGAATCTTGGAATTTTTTTGGTGTTTCTCTGAGAAAATAGATACTTATGTAACTAGAAATGATTTTTGAAAAAAATAAATAGCAAACTACAAGGCGGCTACAGTTCAAATTTGACCCGCTTCCAACTGAATCGGCGGAAATTTGTCTTTTTCACCAGAGGTGGATCAAAACTTTTTACACCCAACCATTTGGTCAATTGTGCATTAAATATGTCCTAGTATTTTAGAAAAATGATTTGGTACAATTTTGCAACAATTTATATTTTGGAGGTCCTTCACAAAAAAACCTCCTTTTGGGCACTCGAAAAATGGAAAATGGTTTTTTCGTCCAAAGAAAATGAAAACTTCCTTAGGCAACATTGTTTGCCATTCCATTATGCACCCTTGTGCACAATATGAGATCATTTTAACAAACTATGCCACGAATTGGCCATAAGATTGATCATTTGGCTTGAAAGCCATTGATCTCCACACGTGATAGCTCGTTTCTAAGAACATTTTTTTAAAATAATTGTTGTATTACAAGTTTATTATTTTTCCTGGTAACTTGGCCACATATAATGACAAAATGCGAAGGTTTCACAATTTTTTGATTTTTTTGAATTTTTTATGCCCGTTTCAAAATGCGGTCAAAACGGCGGGAATGACCGTTCCTAGCTAGTGGTTGAATCTTGGAATTTTTTTGGTGTTTCTATTATTAAATAGATACTTATGTAACTAGAAATGATTTTTGGAAAAAATAATGAGCAAACTACAAGGCAGCTACAGTTCAAATTTGACCCGCTTCCAACTAAATCAGCGGAAAATTGTCTTTTTCACGAGAGGTGGATCAAAACTTTTTGCACATAACCATTTGGTGAATTGTGCATTAAATATGGCCTAGTATTTTATAAAAATGATTTGGTCCAATTTTACAACAATTATTTAGGAGGTCCTTCAACAAAAAACCTCCTTTTAGGCACTCAAAAAATGAAAAAAGGTTTTTTCGTCCAAAGAAAATGAAAACTTCGTTAGGCAACATTGTTTGCCATTCCAATATGCACCCTTGTGCACAATATGAGATCATTTGAACAAACTATGCGATGAATGTGGCCATAAGATTGATCATTTGGCTTGAAAGCCATTGATCTCCATACGTTATAGCTCGTTTCTGAGAACACTTTTTAAAAATAATTGTCGTATTACAAGTTTGTTATTTTTCCTGGGAACTTGGCCACATATAATGACACAATGCGAAGGTTTCCCAATTTTTTGATTTTTTTTAATTTTTTATGCCCGTTTCAAAATACGGTCAAAACAGCGGGAATGACCGTTCCTAGCTAGTGGTTGAATCTTGGATTTTTTTTGGTGTTTCTCTGATTAAATAGATACTTATGTACCTAGAAATGATTTTTGGAAAAATAAAGAGCAAACTACAAGGCATCTATAGTTCAAATTTGACCCACTTCCAGCTGAATCGGCGAAAATTTGTCTTTTCCACGAGAGGTGGATCAAAATTTTTTACACCCAACCATTTGGTCAATTGTGAATTAAATATATACTAGTATTTTATAAAATCGATTTGGTACAATTTTGCAACAAATATATGGTAGATCCTTCACAAAAAAGCCTCTTTTCGGGCACTCGAAAAATGAAACATGAATTTTCCGTGCAAAGAAAATGAAAACATTTTTAGGTAACATTGTTTGCCATTCCAAGATGCACCATTGTGCACAATATAAGATCATTTCTTTGAATTTTTCATGTGAAAAAGTAGAAGAAAAACAAAAGAAGGTCGAGGTAGATGCTTTTTTGAAACACAATTTGTCTTTTTGATGAGAGGTGGATCGAAAGCATTTTACATCTAAAGATTTGGTCAACTGTACATAAAATGTTGTCTTATAGTTTTGGAAAATGAAGTGGTGCTGTAAACATTTTTGGCACTCCGAAAATAGAAAATGATTCCCCCTCTAAAAAATCATTTCTCATAACAATTTTTAAAAGATATTTGTCTTATTCCAATTCCAAGTTTGTTAGTTTTCCTAAAAACTATGTCACATTTGGTGACACAATGAGAATGTTTCTTTTTGAATTTCTCATATCATAAAACTATTTATATGATTCAACACCTTCTTTTGAAGAAAATATGATTCAACACCTTATTTTTAGTCGATTTCGACCAATTTAGAAGGTCATAACGTGTACTGGGTTCTGATTAGTCCATTGACATGTCACACGGATCGTGCTCAAACGCCGTCGGATGCTCTCGGATCCGACAGCAGCCCTTTCTCCCTCACCCTCCTCCCCCTCTTTGTCTCAAAAAAAGAAAAAGAAAAGAGAAAACTCCCTCACCCTCTCACCCCACGAACCCTAGCGCTCCAGATCCGCCACCCACCTCACGCGCTCCCCCTCCCCTCGTCTCCCACATCGCCGCCGCCACCCCGTCGATCCCATCCCTCCCGATTCAGATCCGACCCCGCCGCCCGCGCCCGCATGCCACCCGCTCCTCCTCGCCTCCTGGAGGACGTCCGCCGCTCTTCCTCCGCCCGTCCCGGAGGCCTCAGTCGGCGCTATCCGCCGCAGGGCCGCCGCGCTCGTCCCACCCTCGGCGCCGCACCTCCTTCTCCTCATGGCCTCGCACCTCCCCAATACGGGTTCCTCGCACGCTCACCGCTTCGCCACCGTCTCCCACCACGCCGCACGCCCCACGCCGGAAAAGGGAAGGCGAGCCACCTTCGCCCTCCCCTCGCCCCCGCGCTGGTCCCGTTGCCGAGCCCAGTTCCCCTCACTTCTCCGTCCAGGCGCCGTCGCCATCAATCGATCTCTTGAGCAAGCGACCTTCCTCCCCGATCTACTCGTTGGCTATGACGGACGAGCCGGACGGGCGAGGGGAGGGGGAGCATGGACGCCAACTGGCGCCCCACCCAAGACTCAGGTCCCGCCACCGCGGCCGCCGGAGGCGGGGTTGACCCGAACCCACCGGCACCCCACCGCCGGAGGTGACCGGCTCTCCGGGCTCCAGCCCGACGCCCGCGCCAGGATCGTCAGTAAGATGTAAGCGGCGACCTCAATCTTTGATTTGATCCTTCATCCCCTTGATTTATTGGAGCACTCCTTCCAGATCCAGTCGCACTCCTCATCCAGCTCCATGTCTCCTGGTGCGGCGGCACAGTGAGAGGATGTGAACGCGCGGCCGCCCAGGGGTGGTGGTGGTGGTGACCTGCCTGCTCGTCCCTCGTCCTCATCACCGGCCTCTCCGAGGTCGCCGCTGGGGCAATCTCCATGGGCCCTTGAGGGTAATTTCTGATCCCTCCTCTGCAATTGTAATTCTACAGTAATACAAGTCTAGGATAATGTTCGACTGTATTAGATTGAATGTACTGCTAATAGTGAATCTACAGTAGTATTTCTACACACCCTAGCTAGTATTTGTATTTTGTGAAGCTACTTCAAGTCAGCCATGACTGCATGCATTCACCACGGCACATGTGTTAGTGATGAATACTTTTCATTGCATGGCCTGACTAATGACTCGCATTGGAGCCATTTATTAATCTCGTACTACTAGTTGAGCTTCCAAATGTAACTTATGGAAATATCAGGTTATCCTATGATGCAGAAATCTCGTATTTGCTGCATCTTTCTAGTTTATTAAGGAAGCACTGAGCTAGCTTGAGCAGTAAAAAATGAACACTTGGTACCATTTACTACAACCCCTGATTTTGCTACATCATTTTTATAGTTCAAAAAATCTGGGGCTATACATTATTATTGCATATTAATTGCAGACTGACTGACTGTAATAGTATTCAGAAAATCAGGTTGATGGTCAGATTAGCCCCTTTCAAATTTCATATATTAATCAATGGAGCACTAGCAGCCAACCTTGGAGATGGACGTGCAAGTGTCTGACCTCCAACCCTGAATGTGTTCTTCCCATATTTCTACATCCAATAGTACCAAACTGCCATTACAAACATGTCACTCCACTAGCTAGCCGGTAGCTCAGTCTTAGTTTCCAAGCAAAAACAAAGCATCTTTCGCCTTTGGCTTCTTACTGGCGTTATCAATGGCTGACATGTTTTGATATACTCAATCCTGCAATTTCCGTTACCGATTTTTAGCTTGACCCACTGTTTTGGTCAGTGATTTGCATTACTCTCGCCGCTACTCTGCTCTGTACGTACATAACCTAGGACTCTTATCTGTATTACAGATTTTCAGCTTGACTCACTGTTTTATTAAGTGAATGCCATGCAAACAACTAACTTTCTCTCGTTCATGTAGATGGAGTAGGAGGATGAGCAGCAGCAAATGAGCCTGATGGTGAAGAAGCACCTGATGACAAGAACTCGTTCAAGAGCTCGTTTGTCCTTCCAAAACAGGGTCTTGATGTCCCCCTTACAGAAAAATGTTCATACATGTTCCTGCATGATGCGTGTGTGCATGTTGGATGGTCACATTCTAGTGTACTAGCTAGCTAGTAAGCTTGTTTTGCTACCGGATGATTGAATGTCATCTCATTTTATACCTCATGTAGCTCACCGCCTAATTTGTAGGTAATATCCGTATATGTATTCCAGATCATTTACATTAACAATGATATATTTCTGTAATAGTGAAGAAATACCTTCTTGAGTTGCATCCCTTGACTTCGTAGATCAGTGGAATTATCATGAGTAGTATACAGCCTGAGATGTCCGATTGTATACAAACTGCACCTCGAAATTACTATGTTCCAGGCTGTGTCTTTGATTGTAAATGTTTATTCACTATAAACTCTTCTATCTGTGATAAGTGCAACTAGAAGAATTTGTCCCATGTAAAATTCTGTAATCCCTATTAGCTGAAACTTGAGCATTACAAAGTTTCATTTCTAAGTTCAGTTTGTTGATAAGCCATCCTCCTCCTGTTTCTGGATTTATCGTGCATACACAATACTTCATGAAAACAAACTACATGCGATATACTCAAATAGCACCAGGACTATTTTATGGTGTTGTGGATATACTTTGTGATTTACAGTTACTCTCTGGTGTCTTATTATGGTCTAATATATTTTGTTTTGACTCTTTCTCTATTGCCAGGAAAGTGGTGAGGAGATGTTGATGATGCCTACTTGTTTGGCTGCTATGGTGATGCATGTACCGGTGTGAAGCAAGCACACATGCAATGCTGGCCCCCTGTATCTTCCTTGGCTGTGAATATCATCTACAGGTATGAAAAATGTCCCACCTCTCTGTCGTTTTGCTCCTCTTCTCCTTGCATCTGAGAAAATTGGTGCTTTATATGCTATTGATTTACAGTGTCTGTTCGTTAACACCAAGTCCAAACTGTTGCTTTGATTTTTCTCGTTACTTAGGATAGCAGTATGACCAGGACAAGCTACAAGCTCCCAGCGTGTCTGATCCATGGTGCGTTAGGGCCAACCTGTTACGGAAGATGGCCATGCTCACGAGCCCCTTTGGATCAAAATAGGTATTCCTTTCTGCCTCTTTTTGGATTCACTCATATTTTGCCTCGTGGATTGATGGGTTTGTCCTTTGGTACTGTAATTGATTGCCTCTGTCTAAATTTTGATTGCATGCTAGCTAAGGCTTTATCTAGCCCTTGGTGTTGATTGAGCGTTTGCTCCTCTTATTGTAGGATGGCAAGTTGTGGCAGCTGGAGCATCTCTCATAAGAGAGAGCAATGAAATCCATTGTACTGTTCCGTAAAAAAATGTAGATTGTACTGTTATGATAGTAGCAGATGTGCCATCATTTTCTTTATTGTATATTCCCTTTGATTTTTTGTGTTATGTAAACCTGGGAGATGTGTTATGTGATTTTATATGATGGTTGACTTGAATTTGACCTGGAGTTTCCAAATTTGAATGAAATAATGTTGTATGTATGTGTGTGATTGGGTTAAATTCGGCTTGGGCCAAATAATTCTCAACATTAAAAGGCTGGTCGAAATTGGACAAATAATTGGGCCGAAAAAGGCCACATCCCAAAAAGCATCGAACAATTTCAAAAATGAGATGGAAAAAGTCTTATAAAAAAGAAATCTAGAGCTGTTTGGCGTTCCAATCCAGTTCCAACAATGCATTTCTCGGCGAGAAAGCGGAACTGCTTGGCGCTGCATATTAGAACTCATTAAAGCCCGATTCGCATCATTGTGCTCAATAAAAGGAATGAGAGAACCCCCAATAGAAAAATATTGGAAAGGAAAAATACTTCTAACATGAATCTGTTCTGGACTGCAAAAAGGCTGAGGGCCAAAAAATTGCATTAAAAAACTAAAAAGGCCAAATTGTTGGGCTTGGCCAACGTAGCTAGAGAAAATTAACAGAAAAAATATTAAATGGGCTGAATTGTTGGGTTAGGCCCATGTAAAAAATCGAATTGGACCGGGCGGAATCTTGTGCCACGTTAGATTGCCACGCTGGATGCCTACGTGGCCTTAGGAGGTTGCTAGTGACCAAAACGCCACAGTAGACGTATTTTGGTCGTAAACGTCTTCGACCGTTCCAGAAGAAAGGTCGCTATAGTCAGTTTACGACCGCCAGCTTTTGACCTTCTGGTTTTGGTCACAAAAAGGTCGCAAATGGAAATTTGTGACCTTTCAGTGACCAATAGTGGTGGTCACAAGTTGACATATTTCTTGTAGTGTCGATGGACCTCATTGTGCTCCACTGCACCTTGTGCCTCCGCCCCTTGACGCCTCCAGTGTATGAGGTTTGAATACACCTCGTCCGTTCGGCTGATTGAGCAAGGTGCAGGTTTCTTGATTGATGTGATGTTCGATTGATTTCTGCAGTGCAAGGGAGGGCACCTGGCCTGCGCGGACTGTCGCGTCGAGCGCCCCGGGATCCAGCGGCAGTGCTAGAAGTGCGAGTGCGGTGGTGGCTTCGACATCTCGAACACGGCGGTGGACTCCGTCCTTTCGTCGGTGAGGGTGGAGTGCCCGCACGAAGGTTGTGGGCTCTACGTCACTTACCACAAGCTCGCCGATCACCAGAGCATGTGTCCGCTCGCGCCCTGCAAATGCCCCGTGCCCGTCTGCGGCTACGAAGGCCCGCCGCTGGTGCTCTACCACCACATCAGCACCGCGCATCCCATGCCCGTGCACAGGATTCAGTACGGCAAGGTGCTTCAGCTGCAAGTGCCACTTTCGGAGCCACGACTCTTGCTGTTTGCGGAGGAGGACCACCGCGCGTTTTTCTTGGTCGGCGGCGTGCTCGACATCGGCGCGCCTATCGTCGTGTCGGTCGTCTGCATAAGAGCGGTGGCGTCCCCACTGCCGCACTACGTGGGCAAGCTGTGGGCGAACGGCCCGCCGGGGGAGCCCAAAGGCACGACCGACGCCGTCAACGTGGAAATGGAGGTGACAAGCAGCAAGGATCCCGGTGACGTCAACGTGCAGGAGCTGACCTTCTTGACAGTTCCGCCCAAGCTGCTGGCCGGGGCTAAGCTTGTGTCCCTCCACATTCAGATTGACAAGCTCACGTCCTAAATGTTTCTACAGTGCCTTCTGTTTATCTTAGTAATATGCTAATATAGGGATTACCTTGGTCTACTTTAGCTTAAGAGATGGTGGGTTTTGGTGGGGATAAAAAAATATGTTTATCAATGCATTAATTGTAATGTATGCATGCATAAAGTACATGCATTGGTCAATTTTCTCTTAATACTTGCATGCAATGATTTAATGCACCTTGGAATCTGAACATGTGTTGGGGAACAACCAAATTGAGCTTTATAAAATGGAAAAACTAAAATTTTGAGATAAGCCCTATAAAACTGGAAAGGAGAGAGTAGAAAAAGAAGTACTCCATCCAGGAATAGTGCCGCACTTCGAAATTTGAACCGTCAATAAATTTTGAGCTTACGTCTCGTCACATTCCAAATTACTCCATGCTATATTGAATTGCAAACCTATTCACACCGATCACAACCTAAGCGGTTTCCCACTTAGGAGCGTATTAGTACTCGGTTATAAATACGGACTAGTATGCCAAGATGACTGCGCATTCGTCCTCAACTCCTCATCCACAAAAACAAACAAGCCATTCAGCATCCTTCCCTTGCGTCTGCCATGGCCAGCGGGAGTTCTGGGTCGAGAGATTGCCACCAGGGAGAGGCGAGCATGGAAGCGGAAGCACGAGAGATGTCCCGCCTTGCTGCGAGAGCAACCGACATGTCCCGCCGCACGGAAGTAGCAGCACAGAGGTCCCGCCGCGTTGCTGAAGCAGCACGGAGGTCTCGCCGCGCCGTCGATGCAGCAGACTGGTCCGGCCGCGCCGCGGAAGCAGCAGAGATGTCCCACCGCGCCAAGGCGCCCTGGGAAAATTTCTCGCGGGCAGGCGACGACTGTTACAGGGGCATGCATGCGATCGTCCATAGCTAGATGGAGCAGATCTCCAGCTGGGCGAGGTTGCAGGACGACATGAAAGCTTCGTTTGAACAGGCTATCGGCGTACTAAGGGAGGGCATTGAGAGGCTCCGGGCCGAGCGCGACCTGCTGAGGAAGAAGATCATCCGAAGTGCAGACCAGCAGGAGGAGACCAGTGCCTTGTTGAAGAGGACCGGCGTCATCGTCAAGAAACTTATGGATGAGAATGACATGCTCCGCAACGAGCGCCAAAGGCTGGTGGAGGAATCCGTGGATGTTCTCAAGCAGCGTCTTGAGGACACGAAAGAGCTCATCGCCGCTCGCCGCGGAGACTAGTTCCCGCGGCCTGCAGCAACGCATCAAGAAAGTAGAGATCAGCGAGCCAGATCCTTGTCTTCCTTCTTCTTTTGCCCTTGTGTATTTCGGGCGTAGCCGCATGTGGATTTTTAATTATCTTTCTAATTATGTAAGACAATTAATCGTCCTTATCTTTGTATGGAAGATCAATGTTGCGAGGCTAGAATGAAGAAAACTCTTGCTGTGGCGACCCTAGCGTTGCTGTTCTTCTAGTTGCTGCTGGGCTTCCTTCAGTTTCCTGGTTTCTTTTGATGTAATAATCGGTTTAGGATGTGGATTGTGTCGTCGGTTGTGAAATGTTGGGTTCTAGCGCGGATGTTTGGCCTTTGTTGGCCTCTTGGGATGTTGCCATTTCAATCTGGTAGCTTTTAGTCCTTCGTGTTAGGCTGGAGTTGTGCTGAAGTTCTTGTGAATTGTGGTGGTTTTCAGTAATGAAAATCGGAAGGGACAAGCCCTTTTTTGATCAAAAAATTAATCCTCCTTATATATTCATTAGTCTTGCTATAAGTCATAGTAGATGCTATATAGGTCCGTCGGATCTTACATCAAGATCCGTGCTTTCAGATTTTCTTTTTTTCTCTCTTAAATCTCAGTCGAGTGAGACATAGCCACGCCATTAAACAGATGCTCGGGCGCCATTAGTGGAGACCTTGGGACAGAGGTGGACGTCAGATGGAGGTCAAAGGGCTCTCCTCCCGATAAGCACGCGCAGGGGTCTGATCGCACGCCTCTCGTAATCAAATAGCTACCCTGCACGGCGCCTCCTAGCTAACAAAAAATGGGGACGCGTGGCGGCACGTAAATGGTACTAGTAAGTAGAACGCCCATGGTTTCAACAATACTTGTGTTTCCGATTGTAACGTGACAGCACTTGTTCTAAAATGACTTTGTTGATTGTTAATGTGTGAGCCTTCGCAAATCGGACTACAAATTTACCACAACATGTTGGTGCCATGTCATGGCACCAAGCCAAGTTTCATTATTTTCATGCGTGTTTGGGTTTTACAGGAATTAAAAAACTAAGTTTCTCAATGTTTCCAACCCAGACACGACGCCTAGAATTTTGAATTTCATTCCCATTTCTTGCATGTAACCTAGAAATTTACCCGAGGACACACATGTGATTTTTCAACCAACTTTGGTGCACTAGAACATGTGCTTGTATTTCAAATTTGAATTATGCACACAAAGGTGACACGTTCCCTCCCAGAACCACGAGCCTTCTTGAGAGAAGCTCCGATTTGCAAGAAGCTTATACCAAAATTTGTTCCTATTCGGCCAATTTTTTTTACCACGGCATGGTACTACCATGAGATGACACCATGCCAAGTTTCATGATTTTAAAACCAAGTTTCTCAATGTTCTCGACCGAGCCACGATGCCCAGATGTTTGAATTTGATTCTCATTTTTTGCATGGGACCTAGAAATTCACCAGAGGAAACAAATGTGATTTTTCAACAAACTTTGGTGTACGGGAGCATGTGCGTGTAGTTCAAATTTGAATTATGCACATTAAATGACCAAAAACTCAATTAATGTGTAAATAAGGCCAAACGAAGCCGGAATAATTCTAAATTTAGCAGGGCACTCATGTAGTTCTATGTTGCCTTTGTAATAAACTCAAGGGGGACAGCGTATATCGTTTCGCACTCAAAGGTGGCACGTTCCCTCTCAGAACCACGAGCCTTCTTGAGAGAAGCTTGGGTTTGCAAGAAGCTTATACCAAAATCTGTTCCTATTCGGCCAATTTTTTTACCACAACATGGTAGTACCATGACATGACATCCATGCCAAGTTTCATGATTTTTAGATGTGTTTTGGATTTACAAGAATTTTAAAACCAAGTTTTTCAATGTTCTCGGCCGAGCACGATGCCCAGATGTTTTAATTTTATTCTCATTTCTTGCATGGGACCTAGAAATTCACCCGAGGACACAGATGTGATTTTTCAACCAACTTTGGTGCACGAGAGCATGTGCTTGTAGTTCAAATTTGACTTATGCACATTAAATGACCAGAAACTCAATTAATCTATACCTACTAATAAAGCAAGGTGTGTTTCGTCAATTTTTTCATCCGCTCACCCTCAAAAATATTTTTTTCCTATCCGAGGTGGTACTAAATTCTTATGCGTTTGTCTGCTAGAAAAAGAATATTCGTACGCGGGCCACGCGCCATGGCCCAGCGAAGCCAACCCACTTATTTTTCTGCCCACGTAGCTGAGAAATTTTATTTTCCGCACAGGGCGATATATAGTCAGAGTTTCGCACAGGACAACCAATAATGAGCTGGCCCATTTTTCATTTTTCTGTGTTTTACTTCTATTTTTATTCTCCTTCTCTTATCTCTTTTTTCCCTTCCACGTTTATTTTCCTTTTAGAATTTATTTTGTAAATTAAAAATTGTCAAAAACGTTCAGAATAAAAAAAACAAATTTTAGAAAAAATTTAGAATTCCAAAATTTTGTTGCTATTTTGAAAATATTCGGAACTTGCAAAAAGTTGCCCATTTTTCTTTTTTTATTGTTTTTCAAAATTGTTCAGGATTTCTAAAAATAAAATGGCATTTCAAATAATGTTCTAAATTTGAAAAATATTCATGTTTTAGTGAGATTTTCAAAACTACAAATTATGTTCGTGTATAAACGATACATATTTTCTAAAAATCTTATGAATTTTGAACACATGTTTCCGTTTTAAAAAATTAACCACAAATTCAAATAATGTTCATGTTTTTATTTTTATTTTTATTTTTTAAGAAAATGATTGTGAACTTTAAAAGATGTTCCCTTTCATATTTTGTTCGCTGTTTTTCGGAAGTGTACATAATTTGCAAAATACTATTCACGATTTGAAAAAATTGTTCATGTTTTCTAAAATATTTAGAAACTTCATACCTTAAAATCCCCTCGATTGAAAGGATTGAAAGGAATAGTAGATTGAATAACTCATGGCCCTTCTGTCGGGTACGATGACGTAACAAAACTCTTAAATGCCCTCAATCAATGAATGAAAAATAGCAGATTGATTCCTTCACACAGGCGAAACCGAGAAGCTAAATGTTCTTTTTTTGTGTGCACACAGGGTTTTGCTTGCACATATGATTTTCACTGACTTTAAATGCATATTATTCTATCCCCCGTTGCAGCGCACGGGCATATGTGCTATTTATAAAAACCAAACGAACCCGGAATAATTCCAAAATTTAATAGGGCACTAATGTATTTCTATGTTGCCTTTGTTAAGAAACTCAAGGGGGGGCAGCGTATATCGTTTCACACTCAAAGGTGGCACGTTCCCTCTTAGAACCACGAGCTTCCAAATCGGCCCAATTTTTTACCACAACATGTTAGTGCCATGACATGACACCATGCCAAGTTTCATGATTTCCAGGTGAGTTTTGGATTTACATGAATTTAAAATCAAAGTTTCTCGATGTTCTCGGCCGAGTCATGACGCCCAGATGTTTGAATTTCATTCTCATTTCTTCCATGGGACCTAGAAATTCAACCAAAGACACACATGTGATTTTTCGACCCACTTTGGTGCACCAGAGCATGTGCATGCAATTCATATTTAGATTATGCACATTAAAAGTCCAGAAACTCAATTAATGTATAAAAAGGCCAAATGAACCCAAAATAATTCCAAAATTTAATAGGGCACTCATATAGTTCTATGTTGCCTCTGTAAATAAAATCAAGGGGAGGCAGCGTATATCGTTTCGCACACAAAGGTGACAGGTTCCCTCTCGGAACCACGAGGCTTGTTGAGAGAATCTCCGGTTTTGCAAGAGGCTTATACGAAAACTTGTCCCAATTCAGCCAAAAATTATACGTATGAAAACAGGGTTTAGATTATCCCAAACATCTCGCTACCTAGACCAATAATGTACTATGATTTGAATTCAACATAAAATGGATACAAATATTTGAATTGGAGAGTGTATGGTACATGTAGTTCATAGTGAAATATGATTAATGCTATATGTATTTTTTTTGTTATCAAGATAATATTTAAATTATTGTATAACTTGACAACAATCGTATTCAAATAAGGAAAATTGATTCAAATTTTGTCCATATGGTAGACGACAATATATATGTTCACGTGGTGGAGTAAAATGTTCATATATGATGGAAGATCAAAATGTACGACTACATCAATTATAAACCGCAAGGTCACCTAATGATATATTCGAATTCAACATAACGTGGATTCAAAAATTGAAATTTGAGATCATGGCATCTGTAATCATATAAAAAGGGACATTACTCTTTCTTTGGTGGGAATTGATTTGTTTTTTGTTGTTGTTGAGGGAAGTGCGAATCGATTTGGTACTGTGCAGGGTAATCTTGTTCTCCTGATTTTTTTTTACATTTTTCTTGTAGTTTTTTCAATGGCATCTATAGCAATATAGTAAAAGGGGACATGACTCTCTTGTGTCTTGTATGAATTGTTTTTTTACACGTTAAGTTTGTTCTGCCAAACAAGGAATCCGCACCTTGTTATCCCGAAATTTTCAAGCTCGAGTATATTTTGTCTCACCTGGTTTGAAACTCCCGCTTCTTCAACCCGCGCCGCGCCTTGTTATCCCGAAATTTGGACGCGCGCGAGAACTCCCTCCTCATCCGAAATTGCTCCCGCAGCCCAGACACGCGAAATCACCCTTCTACCCCTCAGCCGGAAATGAAGCTCCACGTCACGGTGTCAAAACCGGTGGGGGTACGCTGGTAATTTACCCTACATTTCGGACAAGCGCGTCCCTAAGCTTGGCTCCCCCTCCCCCTTCGCCCCCCATTCGTACACCGAGGCCGCCAAAACCCGGGAAACCCCACGCTCCTCCGTCGGCCTCCCGACCGTCGCCCAGCCGGAGACTCTTCCCCGACTACGTCGTCCACCGCAACAGCTCGCCGTCCCTCATCCACCGCACCAGATGAGGATCCGTTGTCGATCTCGTCGTCCCGCCGGATCAGCCGCCCCGTCCTCCACCTCCAAGGAGTTGCCCCGATGTTTGCCTCGTCTATTGCGCCACCTCAATCCCCACAGCGCCGCCTTGACCTGCCCCACCGGAATCGCAACACCCTCACCAATTCCTCTGATAAAGCCGAGGCCAACTCGGTGCAACCAAGGAGGTTCTGCACTCACCGCTGCATTTTATCGTTTATTCGATCTCACGGTGCTGCCGGTGCTCGATATCGAGCAGACATGGCGTGTCTCCATCGACGGCGCCATCGCCGGCCACATCATCCACGACGTATCTCCCCCAGGTCATTGCTTCCTCGACGGCGACTTCCACAACGACACTAGCTGCAGCTGCTCTGGCTCTCGCTCGTGCTGCGGCTCTGTTCTTGCTGTCGGTCACGCTGCTGCACTGCTCCTGCTTTCGTTCGTGTTGCTACTCTTCTCTTGCTCTCGCTTGCGCTGCTGCTGCTGCACGACCTCCGGCAGCTACATGAGTTGCTGCTTTAGCACTCGCTCACGGTGCTACTGCATGACTTGCTCTCTGCTAGTGTGTTCCCTGCTCGAGCGTCTGCTGATTTAGATCACTGCTTCGCTGCTACTAGTGCTTGAACGCCCTAAACATCTATTGCAATGCTCTGTTACTAGTTCAATTAGTTTCGACAGTAAAATTCAGTTTCGACTGTGAAGTTCATTTTCTTCAGTTAAGTTCAGAGTGAACAGTACTTACAGCATCTGTCGGAGCGGCCGTGGCGCGGCTGATGCGTTTTACATCTAGCACATTTTGCAGATATATTTTACATCATCTATTGCAGATGATATTAGGGCCCACTTCAGATTAACATTGTCTGTCTTGTCATGCTTCAGCCTTGTCGCCGTACACCTTAGCGGAGCTGCTCCAACGACGGAACCGTCCATCATAGTGGAGCAGTACCCTCGGCGCCGTTTCCAGAGGCCTCGGATCTTCTTCCCTGCCTCCGACAGTCACACCAGCATCATCACCATCCTCCACGTCCAACCCAATGATGCTGAGGTCCACAAGGCTATTCCAAAGAGGTTGTACACTCGTCGCATCACTTTGTTTCTCCATTCCTCTGTTCTTCCAATTCATGTGAGCCAAACACACAGGTTGACTGAAATCCTATGTTTCCAAATGCTCTATTTTGCACGTGCATTCCTATCCTATTCCTGTGTTTTTCCTGTCCCTGCGTTTATAGAATCCTCCAATTCTAAGGAGCCCTTACAGATTTACTTCATTTTCATATAGGCGTCAAAGAAAACTCTGTGTGTTTTGTCCTGCTCCTGCCGTGCCGTCATCCACCCCACCTAAGGTGCACCATCGACATAAGCGTTCACTGCAGCAGAGATCCCCCCTGCAGACATCCTTTCGCCGCCTCAGATCATCTTCCCCGTTGCCAGCAGCCACGCCAACCGCATTACCATCACCGACTGAGCAGATGAACCTGAGGACTACACAGTTCCAGAAGAGAGGTCGCAGTCTTTCGTGTTTGCTTACGTTATACATCGGTTATTATTACCTGCTACTTTATCGTTCAATCTTGAGTTTTGAATTGCCCATGGGTCTCATATCAAGCCAGCAACGAATAGTATATGTCTACTATCTGGTTCATCTGGGGTCTTCTATGTGGTTCATGTTGGGTGGGCAACAAACAATAGATGATCCATTGTCTATCTTTTTAAACAGAAGTGTCGGGGATGCTGACTCCACGAGCACCTATGGGGACGGAGCCCCTTTTCGGTTCGATGGGGGGCGGAGGTCGCACGAAGAGCAGATCGAGGCGAGGCACACGAGCGGTTTACCCAGCTTCGGAGCTCTCCGGAGAGATAATACTCCTACTGCTGCTTTGTGGATTGTATTGAGTTCTTGCTCGGGAGCGCTGAGTGCTATAGTACACACCAGCTGCTAACGAGACCGAGCGTGAGTGTTCTACTGTTCGTCCTCCCCCTCTCTATGTTGCGCATGGGCCTCCTTTTATATGCTCAAGGGGTCACCGACAGGTGGCAACGTAGGCAAGGGCAAAAATGGAAAAGGTGCTGCGGTTGGTACAGCTACATGCACAGTGTATCATACCTAACCCTAACGGCAGGGGACAAAGGCATTAAATGCCTATCTACGTCGCCCAAACAGTGCAGAAAAGGGACCGTCAGGGACGCCACCGCTCGCCACGATGGCAATCTTGTCAGCGCCGCTTGCCACAGTGTACCCCTGGCTGCACAGCCTCCCGCCACGTACGCCTGGAAGGGTCCCAGAGCGACACGTAGGTGGGTGTGCTGGAACGCAGGTACAGAGTGGTTGCTTGCCGCGGCAAGCGCCTTGCCGCGGCCGTTGTCTTGTCGCGTCCGGAAGCTTGTCGCTCACCGGACCCTGCCGGGACGCGTGGCGCGTCGCGGCAAGTTCCTTGAGATGCCCTGGTTGGCCTTCCCGGCAAGCTCCTCTTGTCGGGGTCTTGTGCCTTGAGTGGCCTTCCCGGCAAGCTCCTCTTGCCGGGGACTTGTCTCCTTGGCTTAAATACTTTGTTCTCGAATGGCTCCAAAGGAACCACGGAGGACCTTGGCGGTCACCCGGCAAGCCTTGCCGCGGGACGCTGCGACTGCCCGTGCACAAGTTCGGGATACTAGGGTACCCCTACTCTAGTACACCGACAGGAGCCCCCGGGCCTGGGCCATACACGGTGCCGAGCGCTGTTGGGCCAGGCCCAAAACAGGGCACGGGCACGCGCGGCCTGGATCACGCTGTATGTTACTCCGCGTCCACCGCGCCCTCCCCGAACGGCACGCGTCGATTGCGGCATCGTGGGAGAGATCGTGGGTGGTTCTTTATTCGGAAAGGCGGATCATCCGCCCCCTCCCTCCTTATAAGCAGGGGAAACAGGGGCAGTTCGCCCATCTGCCCATTGCTATTCCTTCCTCGAGAATCTCCGCCACTCCCCTTCTTCCCAAAGCCGAAGGAGAGCAGCGCTCCGCCCCCATCGCCACCAGCACCACCAACGCCGTCGTCCTCCCTCACCATTCCCTCCATGGCTCCGAAAGCCCAGAAGGCGAAGTCGGCCGAGGCGCAGCGGCTCGCGGCGCTGCGAAAGGAGCGGGCAATCTTCCCTCTGAGGCTTGCCGTGGAAGAGCTGAAGGAGGACTTCTACCTCTTCTGGTCGACGGGGACGCGAGCGCATCCGTGCACGAAGGTACTCCCAGCCGCTGCTTGGGATAAGGATCCCACTGGGTACCCTTTCTTCGCCTTGTTCTTCTACTGTGGGCTCTGCCCGCCCTTTTCTGAATTCTTTTGTGACGTCATGAACACCTACGGGCTCCACCTCCTTGACTTCACCCCCAATGCTGTCCTGACCATGGCAGTTTTCGCATATCTCTGCGAAAACTTTGTCGGAATCCATCCAAACGTAGCCCTTTTCCGCCATTTCTTTTCGCCTCGAGTTGAGAAAGGAGAGCCTTTATCCGGCGGAATCGCCTGGATCTCGAAAGCCGGCAAAAAGGATGCTTATCTGGATGGAGAGTTCCGCAGCAAGTGGGAGGAGTGGAGGGCGGACTGGTGCCTGATTGTCGAGGAGAACCCGCAGCCGTTTACTGCCCTGCGCCAAACTCCAGTAGTGTGCGGCAGTGATTGGAGTAGCCTGGCCCTGGAAGACGACAGACTGAAGATTGCTGTCGCCCGGATCCTACGCCTCAGGCTTGCCGGGCTTACTGTAGGAGCGGTTGGCGCAGATTTCCTCCGCCGCCGCATCGCCCCCCTGCAGGAGAGGAGGAGACCCGCCTTGGAGTTCCAGAACGCGGCGGATATCATGAGGCTGCGGCCGGGCCTCAACTTCAACTTCACTGTCCTGGAGCTCAACGCGATGCTCCAGGAGCTGTTCAAGTACGACCCACAGCATCCCGAAGTTTTCAGGTTGCCGAGGGGCGTCGTTCCGCTGTGCAACAACTCCTCGCTCGACCACATCTGTGCAATGATGCCGCTGTGCGACTCGTATGGAATTGACCCAGCCTGGATAGAGCCTGCGGATGATGTCGTGCGGGCGTTCTTTGATGGCTTGGTAGAAGTGCCGATCGACGCCGATGATAAGAGGGGTCTCACCCGGGACACCACCGACGAGGAGCTCAAGCGCATCGCCACCAGGCTGGAAGAGGCGGCGGCAGCCGCAGCTGCGGGCGAGTTTGGGTTCACCGTGGAGGAGGCAGAGGCAGCAGAGGCGGCATGCCTTGCCGAGCGAGAGGAGCTTGCCGGCGAGGAAGAGCCTGCCGGGCATGACGCCGGGCCGAGCGGGCCCGCCGAGGATACGAGCGGCTCGTTGGAGATCGGCTCCTCTTCCTCTTCGTCTTCGGGCAGCTTGCCGCAAGCAGAGCCCCCAGCTCCACAAGCAGAGCCCCCGGCCCCACCAAGAAGGCGTCTTCGCAAGGCCGGGGACGTAGCGGAGCGGCGGACGAGTCAACCCCCGCCGCGCCGCACGACACGCTCCTCCGCGGCGAGTTCTGTTGCCGCGGAAGCACCTCACGCTGCAGCGGCAACTGGAGCGGGGTCCTCCTGGTCCGCCGCTCCAGCCTCCGCCAAGCGGTCAAGGGATCCTACTCCTCCGCCTCCTCGCGCCGGAGGCGGGCTAGGCTTTGACTTCTCCGCGCTCAGCTCCGACGAGGAAGAAGAAGAGTAAGATTCTTGTTGTACTTGTATGTCTTCAATACTTGCTGTCTTGGCTTGTATCTCATTTGCTTTACTTTGAACCTGTTCCTTTTTAGGACTCTGGCCCAGAGAGCGGCAAAAAGAACCAAGGTCCCGATGATTGTCATCGAGGACGATCCCACCGTGCCAGCAGGGGGTGCGCCCGAGACAAACTTGCCGGACCCGACAGCTGTTCTTCAGAGCAGCGCCCAGCGCAACCCCCAGCGTAAGTATATGGTTTGCTTCCCGCTGTTAGGCGCGCATGGACACTCTTTATTTGCTGATATCTGACTGTTGGCTTGTGTAGGAGTAGAGCAGCACCACCAGGAGCGTCCGGATGCCGCCCCTGACATGCCATCTGCTTCGACTACGCCGCCGAGGGAGAGTTCTCCGGCAAGGGAGAATCCTCCGACAAGGGAGAGCTCCCCGGTAAGGGAGAAGTCTCCGACAAGGGAGAGCTCCCCGACAAGGGAGAATTCTCCGGCAAGGGACAGTACCGGCGACCCCCCGGCAGCGGAGATCCCAACTGCCGAGCCTAGTACAGGTACTCCTTGCTTCTAAACTTCCCTTGGGTTCTTCTTCGTTGATCTCCTTTTTGGATATTTGCTTGACTTTTCTTCCTTTTCCGGCCGTCAGATCCATCTACTGCGGAGCCGATGGAGACCGAGGTTGCTATTGATGATGTTGCCGCCACCGGAGAAGCGGCCGGCGCTGATGATCCTGCCGGCGAAGAGGCCGCCAAGGCTGCCGCCGCAGCAGCTGATGAGGGGTCTGGCGATCGCACTGACGACCCTGAGGCCGCAGGAGCGACAGGCTCTACACCGACCGCCGATCCTCCCGCCGTTGCCGCAATGTCAGGCTCCGAAGAGCCCCAGCCAGGCATCTACTTGAAGGCCGGCGATGGCGTCTTCATCAACCTCCCCTGGGCGTCAACGTCCAGGGCGCCGGTCGAAGGAGAAAACTTTGACGCGGAGGTGCTCGCCTCCGCTGGGCTGACGCTCGTCGACGCGCCAAGCAGTAGCAACGACGAGCCTGAGGAGGAGCGACTGTTGCGGAAGCTGGTGTCGCTCTACCGCGCTCGATAAGCCAAACTGGAGTCCCGCGAAGCGCTTGTCGCGAAGGCGGGGGTGGACATGGAGAAGCGCGCAGAGGAGCTCCGAGGTCTCAACCAGGCAGCTCTCCGGTCGCTGGCGGTGGAGCGTGTGCAGCTCGATGAGGCGCAGAAGGCCTTCATCCTCGAGAAGGCAGAAGTTGCAGAGCAACAGCGGCTTGCCGCCGAGGAGCTATCTACGCGGGAGGGCGAGTTGGTGCAGCCGAAGGCCAGCCTGGACAGCCACGAAGAGGAGCTTGCTGCGCGCGAGCAAACACTCAGTGGAGCTCTTAGGGAAGCAAAGGATGCTGCCGCAGCTGCCGAGGCCACCAAGAAGGGGCTGGAGACGAAGGTGGCGCAGCTGGAGACTGATCTCAAGGCGAGCGGTGAAGAGCTTGCCGCGCTCAAGCATGAGCGCGAGAAGGACGCCTACACCTTTGGCGAGCTGCAGGGCCGTCTCGCCGAGAAGATCAAGGAGCTTAGCGCCGCCAAGGATTCCAACGCCGATCTTGAGCTGAAGCTGGCTGCTTTGACCAAGACGCTGGACGGTGCCAGGGAGCAGGAGGCGGCCCTGAAGAAGGAGATCAAGGCCGACAAGGCGCTGCTAGAAAGCATTGCCGCCACCCAGAATGATTTTAGAGAAACTATGGAGCAGTGGATGGAGGGTCTTGTGAATGCTGCCGCAGACATCGACAAGGAGCTGGCGCAACTGGGGATGGGGGATCTCGGGTATCCCTCCGATGAGACCCTCCCATCCTGCGCCAAGCTCACTCTGTTCTTCAAAGGCGTGGCGACGGCCCTCCAGCGACTCCGGGAAAGGATCCCAAAGCAGCTGGCCAACGAGTCGCGCAAGATCTGCGCGGGGAGCTCTTCAGAAGGTGTTGGTGAAGGTAGCCTTCCGCAACCCGGGCCTCAACCTCACCAATGTCCTCATTTCCCTGCCGGCGGAAGCTGATCTGGAGGCGCTCAAGGACCTTGTCGCACCCATTGTGGACAAGGTGAGCGGGATCAAGAGGGTTGAGGGCGACCGCGTGGACTAGGCCGCCCGTTTTCTTCTTTTCTTGTCGGTGCTGATCATGTTATGAAAATAGTCTATTAGAGCCGCGACAAGCTATTTTGTAATATAACTCTATTTCGGGTAGTGATTGCAATGTTATTTCCTTTATTCGATTCCTTCCTTTGTATGTTTTTGCCCTACGCTTTTAGGGAACTTGCCGGCGCAGGCACTCTTGCCGCGAGCGCTGAGTGCGGGACGTCAGCAGCCTGCTGGCAGTGCCGTTGCCGACAAGAAACCTTGTTGTAACTAGCCGCAACTCGCTTAAGTTGTTGAGCGAACTCGAAACAAAGTAAGGGCGCGACTCTAGTCGCAGCTCACTTAAACTGTTGAGCAAACTCGAAACAAGGTAAGGGCGCAACTAGCCACGAGCCGGTTCCTTCGCGCACAGGTTTTCCATACAAAGCATGGTCGTTCAAGGAAGATAACTTAAAAAATTTAAAAACATCTGATTGCTCAAACTTTGGCAACTTAGCTTTTCTGCCGTTTGCTTCCCGGCAAGGCGAAACTTTCTTGAACGGCGCCTGGTCCATACCATTATCTTCCCCTTCCCCCCGGCAAACTTGTGGGCGAAGGAACCTTCATTTCCTTGAGAAAAAAGAAAGTAGAGAAAATAATGATATGGAGCCTTATGGCTCGTTATTGCTTACCGGGGGTGTTCGCTGCACAAAGTGTCAGATAATTCATGCAAAAAATAAGAAGCATGAAATTGACAAGATGTGCGGAGCACATGAGCTTTATTTTTGCACAGGGTCTGCGTCTGGCTTTGTATGAAGGATTACATGCAACAGCGGCAAGACTTGTACAAAAAGGTGGTTGCCGGAACAGGGTCCGGCAACCGCGCCTTACGGGTAAAACTTACGAAGATGTTCGATGTTCCAGGAGTTGCTCACCGGAATGCCATCCTCGGTCTCAAGGCGGACAGCGCCAGGCCTAGTGACTCGTTTCACCCGGTAAGGGTCTTCCCACTTCGGCGTCAACTTGTTGGAATTCTTGGCGGACTGAACGCGCCGAAGAACAAGGTCGCCTTCCTCGAGACTTCTGGCGTTAACTTTGCAGCTATGGTAGCGGCGCAAAGCTTGCTGGTAGCGAGCAGCTCGCACAGCGGCCTGAAGACGATCTTCCTCAAGGAGCAGCGCGTCATCTTGTCGCAGCTGCTCTTGCTCAAGCTCATCATAAGCGAGCACTCGAGGTGACCCGTATACGAGTTCCGTGGGGATAACTGCCTCTGCTCCATAGACTAGAGCGAAAGGTGTCTGGCTAGTGGCTCGATTTGGCGTCGTCCTGATCGACCAAAGAACCACCGGCAGCTCCTCAATCCAGTTTCTTCCGCACTTGTGCAGCCTGTCGAAAGTCCTGGTCTTGAGCCCACGCAGCACTTCAGCATTTGCCCTCTCCGCTTGACCGTTGCTCCTGGGGTGAGCAACAGAAGCGAAGCAGACCTTGGCGCCAAGATTTTGGACGTACTGCATGAAGGTGCGGCTCGTGAATTGCGTACCGTTGTCGGTGATGATCCTGTTAGGGATCCCGAAGCGGCAAACAATCGACCTGAAGAACTTGACTGCTGACTGTGCTGTCACCTTCCTCACTGCTTCCACTTCTGGCCACTTTGTGAACTTGTCGATTGCGACGTACAAGTACTCAAAGCCCCCGACTGCTCGGGGGAAGGGGCCGAGGATGTCGAGCCCCCAGACCGAAAATGGCCAGGATAAAGGGATCGTCTAGAGAGCTTGAGCTGGCTGGTGTATCTGCTTGGAATGGAACTGGCACGCTTCACACTTGGTTACTTGTGCAGTTGCATCCTGGAGGGCTGTCGGCCAAAAGAAACCTTGCCGGAAAGCTTTGCCGGCAAGCGCTCTTGCGCTAATGTGGTGACCACATATGCCTCCATGTATCTCTGCCAACAGCTTCTGTCCATCTTCCCGGTGAATACACTTCAATTTCACACCGTTGAGTCTTCTTCTGTATAGTGCGTTGTCGACAAACTGGTACATACTTGACTGCCGGGCTACTCTTTCCGCTTCTTCTGGCTCTTTGGGAAGTTCTCCTGTCTGGAGGAAACGGACGATCTGCTGTGCCCATGCCGGAGCTTGTGGCTCGACGACAAGGACTAAAGGCATATCCGCTGCTGCGGGAGCATCCGCTTCTACGGCGAGAACCTGCGGCTCAGCCGGAGCTTGACGTTCCCTGGCAAGCTTGCCGGAGCAAAACTTGTCGGGAGCGTCTGCTTCAACGAAACAAACCCTGGGGCTTGTCGGAGCAGACCGCTCCTCTGCATTCTTGGCGTTCATGTTGGGGACCTTCTTGGCGGCGGCTCCGGGAAGCTCTGCCGGAAAATAGTCACCAGAAATCAACTTCCTCTTCTTGCTCTGTCCAGTAGATGGCGTCACAGATGGTTGAGTCAGCTTGAGCACAAAGATCCCTGGTTCCACAGGTAACGTAAGTGCTGCGCACTTTGACAGGCCATCGGCGATGTCGTTCTGAGCTCTTGGAACATGTTCCATCTGTAGGCCAACAAAGTGCTCTTCTAGCTTCCTCACTTCATCAACGTAAGCTTCCATCAACGGACTCTGATAACTCTTATTCACTTTGCGGACGACAAGCTGCGAGTCACCCCTGACAATGAGCTGCTTGATCCCAAGGTCTGCCGCGATCCTGAGACCGGCAAGCAATCCTTCATACTCCGCAGTATTGTTTGTTGCTTGCTCCTTGGGAAAGTGCATCTGGACTACGTACTTGAGGTGCTCTCCGGTGGGTGCGACAAGCAGCACGCCAGCACCGGCGCCTTGCAGCGAAAAGGCACCATCAAAGTACATCAGCCCCTCTTTGCTTGCTTCCTTGACGGGGATGCTCGTTTCTGGAATTTCTTCATCTGGTGTTGGCGTCCACTCTGCTATGAATTCTACCAATGGTCTGCTTTGGATAGTTGAAGTGCTCTCAAACTTGAGGCCAAAGCTTGACAGTTCTAGTGCCCACTCAACAATCCTGCCTGTTGCTTCTGGATTCTGCAGTTTCCTCTTTAGCGGGAAACGAGTGACAACTGTTATCTCATGTCCTTGGAAGTAATGGCGCAGCTTTCTCGAGGCCATGAGAAGGCCGAAAAGCAATTTCTGCACACCAGAGTACCTTGACCTAGCCCCCTGCAGAAGGGAACTGACAAAGTAGACTGGGCGCTGCACCATTCTCTTCTGTTGTATCTCTTCGCACATCTGCGCAGATCCATCTTTGTCGGGACCAGAGCTTGTCGGGGAAGCCCCCTGCTTGTCGCTGGATGTGCTTGCCGTGGTTGCTGGCCCATCATCTGCCTCCCGCTCCGCTACTAACGCAGCACTAACCACTTGATTGGTTGCCGCCAGATACAGCAGCAACTTCTCTTGTGGTTTAGGTGCGACAAGTATTGGAGTGGAGGACAGGTATCTCTTCAAGTCCTGTAGCGCAGCCTCCGCTTCCGGAGTCCATTTCATTGGACCTGCCTTTTTCAAAATTTTGAAAAACGGCAGGGCGCGCTCAGCGGACTTAGAGATAAACCTGCTGAGAGCCGCCACGCAGCCGGCAAGTTTCCGCACATCCTTGACGCGCTTCGGTGCTTTGATCTGCTCAATGGCCTTGATCTTGTTGGGATTGGCTTCAACTCCCCGCTGAGACACGAAGAACCCGAGAAGCTTGCCGGAAGGGACTCCAAACACGCACTTCTCGGGGTTGAGCTTGAGGCTGATCTTGCGCAGATTTGCAAAAGTCTCTTCTAGATCTTGAATCAGAGTTGCTTTGTCCCTGCTCTTGACCACTATATCATCCATGTAGGCTTCCACATTTCTGTGTATCTGCGGTTCAAAAGCAGTATGGACTACTCTTGCAAATTTTGAACCAGCATTCTTCAAACCGAAAGGCATCCGTATGAAACAGTACGTGCCACATGGAGTGATGAATGCGGTCTTCTCCTCATCTTCTTCTGCCATGAAGATCTGATGATATCCTGAGTATGCGTCAAGAAATGAAAGCAAGTCACATCCAGCCGTGGAGTCAACAATCTGGTCAATGCGCGGCAAGGGAAATGGATCTTTGGGACAAGCGTTGTTAACGTCAGTAAAGTCGATACAAAGCCTCCACTTCCCGTTTGCCTTGCGCACGACTACAGGATTGGCCAACCACGTAGGATGGAGCACTCCTCTGACAAGGCCTGCTGCTTCCAACTTCTTGATCTCTTCTGCTATGAATTCTTGGCGCTCCACTCTTTGTTTTCTGACTTTCTGCTTGACGGGCCGCGCATGAGGACAGACGGCAAGGTGGTGCTCAATTACTTTCCTAGGAACACCGGGGATGTCAGACGGTTGCCACGCAAACACATCGACATTCGCCCGCAGGAAAGCAATGAGCGTGCTTTCCTATTTAGGGTCGAGAGAGGCACTGATGGTGAAAGTACCACCAGTGCCGTCCTCCTTGGCGATAACCTTCTTGGTCGCTGGCGGAGCTGCCATCGTCTTCTTACACTTGCCGGTGGAGCTCAATGGTGCGTCCTCGACGGTAGCGCAGCACTCCAAAGAGGTGCGCTTGCCGGAGTGGGCATCAGAACTCTTGCCGGACTTGGTCTTCTTCTTCCCCCCGAGAGCTTCACTGGCAAGTGTCTCGCAATCCGCTGCGGCTGCTACTTCCCGATAGATCTTGTCGGCACAGATAAGAGCATCTTTCTTGTCGCCAAGGATAGAGATGACACTTATCGGGCCTGGCATCTTCAGCGTGTTGTACGCGTAGTGAGAGGCCGCCATGAACTTGGCGAGCGCTGGACGGCCGAGAATTCCATTGTAAGGTAAAGGAAAATCGGCAACGTCAAAAGTGATCCTCTCAGTCCTGAAGTTTAGCTCGCTGCCAAATGTCACCGGCAGCGTGATCTTCCCCTTCGGCTTGCTCCTTCCCGGGTTGATTCCTTGGAATGTGTCAGTCTCTTCGAGCTCGCTGTCAGGGACTTGGAGTTTCCGGAGCACATCGGAGGAGATCAGGTTCAAGCCGGCCCCGCCGTCAACTAGCATCTTGGTGACCTTGAGGTTGCGGATAGTTGGTGAAACCAACATCGGCAAGCACCCGACCGCAGTCGTGCGATCAGGGTGGTCTTCAATATCAAAGACGATAGGCGTGCTGGACAATTTTAGAAGCTTGCGTGACTCAACGGGTGGTTCTATCGCATTGACTTCCCGCACCCACTGCTTGAGTTGGCGGTGTGAAGTATGCAGAGAAGCACCGCCGTCAACGCACAAGACCTCTGTGGCTTTCTGGAACTCCTGCTCACTGGTCTCGTCATCATCCATGTCTTCGTCGTCGTCGTCATCTTTGTCGCGGCCGCGGGGAGGTCTGTCTCCTTGCCGCTGCTTGGCCTTGCCGTGGCGTCCTCCCCGGCCGGTGTGCTTCGTACCGGATCCTCCAGCACCTGCTTGGGCTTTCTCCTTGTCGCGTCACTCGTACTCGGCCTTTTGCAGCTCGACAAGCTGCTCGACCTTCTTCCAGCTCTGGAGGTCATGGTCCTTGGTGCGGTGGATCTTGCAGTACTGTTTGTTGGTGTCGTCCTGCTTGTCGGCGGCCGCCACAGCCTGGCAGTTGGCACATGCGGCAACTTCCTTGCCGGAGCTACCATCTTTGTCCTTCTTGGCGCCACCGTCGTTGCCAGACTGCTCAACAACTAGCACGTCTTTGCCTTTCCTCTTCCTGTTGTTCCGCCGCCGGTTTTTATTTGCCGGGCAGCATCCTCGCTGTCAGATCCTCCTGCTCCTTCATCCTCTCCGGGGAATTTCCTCCCCTCCTCAGCTCGTGCACACCGGTCGGCCAGGGTATATAGCTCGCTGACGTCTCTGATCTTGCACATCGCCATCTCCTCCCGCATCCTGCGGTTACGCACGTTCTGGTGGAACGCGCTGATGACCGCGACAGGGTGGACATCCGGGATGTTGCGTTGCACTTGGCTGAATCTCTGGATGTACTTGCGCAAGGGCTCTCCTTCCTTCTGGGCAAGCAGGTGAAGGTCACTCTCCTGGCCATGAGGTTTGTGGTCGCCCGTAAAGGCGCCGACAAACTGATGGCATAGGTCTGCCCAGGAAGATATGGAGTTTTCCGGCAAGTGCATGAGCCAGGACCTGACGTTGGGTTTGAGCACCAGCAGGAATGGTGGCCCTCCAGTCGTCGATCTTGTCTGGCGTTGGAGGGAAGTCTAGGAGCAGTTGAGCTCGCGCCAAAGCTTCTGCTGGAGTGGCGGGTAGCGATGGCGAACGGTGCGAGGAGCGGGATATGCTCGGACTTCCAACGATGTTAGAAGGAGCAGTATTCCGTCCAGGCGACCGTGCCTCGCTCGCGTCAGCACGTTGGCGTGCATGCTGGCCTTGAGCATCCTGAGATCCGCCAGCTCGATTTGGGTCTAGCAAGCGTATGGTACTGTGAGTACCATGACGCTGCCGGTCCCGTGCCTCCTGAGATGGGCGCGGAGCATCCACGGACGTCCGGTCATCGTGGGAGCCTGCTATGCCGCCGACGGGCAGCTCAACCTTGTCCTTGGACCTGGCGGTACCGTGGGCTCCTTCATCGACGCCCGTTCTTCCGCCGGTGTCTTCCCCACCAGCCGTTTGCTCCGGCGGCGATGGGTTCGACGCGGACGGAGCAGCCGCCTCCGAAGCCTTCTTCTTCGGCGGCATGTCGATGAAGTCGATGAAGATCTAGCTCATGTGAACGCCGGATCAGGTTCACACAACCTCGACGCCCCCTACCTGGCGCGCCAAAGATGTCGGGGATGCTGACTCCACGAGCACCTATGGGGACGGAGCCCCTTTTCGGTTCGGCAGGGGGCGGAGGTCGCACGAAGAGCAGATCGAGGCGAGGCACACGAGCGGTTTACCCAGCTTCGGAGCTCTCCGGAGAGATAATACTCCTACTGCTGCTTTGTGGATTGTATTGAGTTCTTGCTCGGGAGCGCTGAGTGCTACAGTACACACCAGCTGCTAATAGACCGAGCGTGAGTGTTCTACTGTTCGTCCTCCCCCTCTCTATGTTGCGCATGGGCCTCCTTTTATATGCTCAAGGGGTCACCGACAGGTGGCAACATAGGCAAGGGCAAAAATGGAAAAGGTGCTGCGGTTGGTACAGCTACCTGCACAGTGTATCATACCTAACCCTGACGGCAGGGGACAAAGGCATTAAATGCCTATCTACATCGCCCAAACAGTGCAGAAAAGGGACCGTCAGGGATGCCACCGCTCGCCACGATGGCGATCTTGTCAGCGCCGCTTGCCACAGTGTACCCCTGGCTGCACAGCCTCCCGCCACGTACGCCTGGAAGGGTCCCAGAGCGACACGTAGGTGGGTGTGCTGGAGCGCAGGTACAGAGTGGTTGCTTGCCGCGGCCGTTGTCTTGTCGCGTACGGAAGCTTGTCGCTCACCGAACCCTGCCAGGATGCGTGGCGCGTCGCGGCAAGTTCCTTGAGATGCCCTGGTTGGCCTTCCCGGCAAGCTCCTCTTGCCGGGGTCTTGTGCCTTGAGTGGCCTTCCCGGCAATCTCCTCTTGCCGGGGACTTGTCTCCTTGGCTTAAATACTTTGTTCTCGAATGGCTCCAAAGGAACCACCGAGGACCTTGGCGGTCACCCGGCAAGCCTTGCCGCGGGACGCTGCGACTGCCCGTGCACAAGTTCGGGATACTAGGGTACCCCTACTCTAGTACACCGACATGAAGCTATAATCAACCTGCTATCATTAGTTTTGGATCCATCCACTCGTTTGCTATCAACAGTCTTGATTTTTGCATGCACCCCTTAGGCCTTATAGAATCTAACTATTTTTTTATTATGCATGTCAGATATTGTACACAATCATACTGAACGTGTAGAGAAAAAGAGAAGACCGTTGCGTGCGAATATAATGTCATGCAGACGCCGCTCCATGGTGGGCGAAGTCCCCCCCCCCCTCCTGCATTTCCAGATTGTATTCCAGAGGAAGATAACTATTCAGATGGAGATTCAGAAGGAGCCGATCACGCCTGTTTACCACCTGAGGTGTTTGCTCTAACCTGGCATGCTGATGTTGGTCATATCATCCATATGGCGCCTTGCATTGCTTACATTATACATCTTATATGTCATTAGCTTAGTTTAGATTTGCTTTGTGTGAAGGCCACATGTTTGGTTTCTATATCATACTCCCACCATTCTTAAATATTTGTCTTTTTAGAGATTTCAACAAGTGACTACATACGGAACAAAATGAGTGAATCTACACTCTAAAATATGTCTTTATACATCCGTATGTGGTGGTCCATTTGAAATCTCTAAAAAGATAAATATTTAGGAACGGAGGGAGTATATGGGAATTATGCAATGCCATCTTCTTTAGCCAGGCATCATATACCTGAATCATGCCATCCTGTTGTATATGTGAATTGTATCGTATATGTGAATTGTATCGTGACATATTTTTTCCATAATGTATTCCATTTGTCAACAATGTTTATACATTCATCTACTCTTCCTGTGCATCAGCCATTTGAGTAGGTCATGAGAAAATATGGAGTGAAAACAAGGTCTTCTGAGCAGTCAGTGCTACCTGTCGATGCAGATTTCTTGCTGGTTACAGATAGCTCCTCAGAGGAGGATTCAGAGAGACATGACCAGTCGTATTCCCCCCCCCCCCCCCGAGGTGCATGCTCTAACTTGGCTGGGTTATATTGCTCATATCTTGCATATATTGCATTGCCATGCCATCTGCTTAGATTAGACATGCTTTGTGTGAATGCCTCCTGTTTGCTTTCTATATCAGATATGTGAATTATGTAATGCCATGTTTTTCAGCCAGTTATCATATATGTGAATTATGCACCACCATGGAGCCAGGCATCATATATGTGAATTATCTCATGCCATCTTTTTTTCATTACGTATTCCATTTGTCAACAATTTGTGTATATTGAACTACTCTTCATGTGTATCAGCCATTTGAGCCGGCTATGGAAAAATCTGGAGTGAAAACAAGGTCTTCAGAGCAGGCAATGGTACCTGTTGAAGCATATATCTCGATAGTTACAGGGAGCTCCTCAGAGGAGGATTCAGAGACAGATGACCAGTCCTATATCCCACCTGAGGTGTATGCTCTAAGTTGCAATGTTTATATTTCTCATATGATGCATATGGTGTCTTACATTGCTTAGTTTAGACATCATATGCACACTATTGAATTCTATCTGCGTAGTTTAGAGATCATACATGCGAGTGCGAGTTGCTTAGTATATGAATCAATTATGTCAATTATATCTTGCCAACCTGTATACTTAGACAACATGTATGTGAATTATTTCATGCCAACCTATTTTAGAAAGACATCATATAGTTTTGTCATGTCATCCTGTTTAGGTACTCATCATATGTTGAATTATGCCATTATATCCTGTTAAGTTATCCATCATATATCTGAAACTGTGTCATGCTATCCTTTTTAGTTAGACATCATATATGTGAAATTGTGTCATGCTGTCCTGTTTGGTTAGACAACATACATGTGAATTACCACATCTGTCTATCATACAATGTCTGTACGTTCAATTTCTTTTCTTGTTTATCAGCCATTTGAATTAGAGGGGGTGATGGCAGTATCTAAGGGAACAAAAACCCGTTCGTCACAAAAGACAGTGCTACCCGTTGATGCAGATAAAACCATGGTTGTACTGGCCCACAAACTAGCCCCACCACACATAATCAAGACTCTTCCAGATTGCACACTTACACCGTTGGGCAGAGAACCAGCTACAACCCATCTAACCGCAACCCCAGCGGATAATAACCCACTTATAGTTGACAAAGCACCATGTCCACCACAGAGTACCCCCACACGAGCAGTTTATAAAGCTACTGCAGTGCCCAAAGCACGAAGACCACCACAGCTAACCCAAACTCCACGTTTAAAGCAGAAGAGCAACTGTTCTCAGGTCAGATTCCGTAGCTATGGTCCATACTCCTTTGCTATTGCATCACTGTATTTACACATACCAACTACTTTCGAATTTGAAGGATCCAATTGAAACTCCCTCCAGACAGGACTCAATATTCTATTTTGAACCTATTTCTTTAACTGGATTGTTGTTCTAACTTCTTGCTCTATGTTGATTTCAGTTTAAGTTGCATAAACAGTTATGTTCTCATGTGATGCACATTACAAGTGTTGCCAATGCTGTGTAGTTTCTCACATTTATATTCTGTCTATGCTTCTGTGTCTCAAAAATATATGAGTTGAACTGTGTCTCTATGTTGATTAGGGAACATAAACTAGAATGATATGGACAATACAGTGACCATAGTACATAGATATATGTTTGTTTCATGCTGTTATCTTGTCCACCTTACTACTGAACCGGTTTACCAAAATGAGTTTCGTATACTACAAGCTAAACATGTGATGTGTCTGCTTGTTTCTCTTGTGGTATGCAAACAGAATATTGGAGAAGAGCACCCCACTATGCAATGGTAGAGAAAGTAATGCAGATAAGGTTCAAGATAGTGAGACAACCCTGTTAGTCTCCAAGAAAGGTGATAAAAACGATCTTGTCGACATTGAGAAAACCCCACAGTCATGCGTTGATGTAGTGTTCGAGTTACTAGCCAGTACCGCTGGCACAAGCTCTTCGAACTCGCTGCCTGAATCACTTCGGCTTCTTCAGTCTCAGCTACAAGCTGAAAGGCATCAGTCAGCTGTGCTGCGGCAAGAAGTCGAAGGACTGAGGAAGTCCCTGCAGAATTCAGATGCGTATTTTCTTGTGCAACAGCAAGCGCTGGAGAATTTAAGCGCCAAACAAGAGAAAGTTAATAAGCTTGCTAAGCATCTTGCCAGCATTATGGGTACCCAGGATATTGTTTCTTGAGCTGTTCTGAAGTGGTTTCAGTTCTGGACTTGTTTTGCTGCGGCATTTATATGCCGTTGTGTTCCCTATATTTGCACTGGTGGCGAACTTTGATGCCCAGTGGATGTAATATGTGTAATAGCCATGATAGCCTAGCATAAGTTGCTTGCTTATTTATTTCCTTATTGTCTTGTTTATGTGTTTGCTTGTAGTCAGTGCAGTTCTTTTTCCGTGGTTTGCTAGTGGCTGCAATAACCTATTTTTTTAAACTAGGCCACAATAACCATGGGCTAATATTTACTGTAGTGACACTGGGCCTCCTACGGGCCGTAGAAACAGCGGGCCTTCTACGGGCTGTAGAAACAGTAGGCTTTCTACGGGCCGTAGAAACAATGGGCCTTCTACGTGTCGTAGAAACAATGGGCCTTCTACGGGCCGTAGAAACAATGGGCCTTCTACGGGCAGTATCATCAATGGGCCTTATACGGGCCGTATGATCGATTGGCCAAACATGGGCCAATAACATGCCTCATTATGGCCGTAAACGGGCTAGAGTTGGAATCGTCCGTTCATGGGCCGACCATAACGGGCCATCGTTAATAGGTCGTATTTGATGATGCTATGAAAATGGCCCAACGAATTAACGGACCACAAACGGACCGACTGTAACCACGGGCTGAATTTGGCCCACAAGCCGAAAATGACAGTAACGGGCCGTAAGTAAACGAATGATGGAAATTAGCCCATGAATAAATGGGCTTTGAGAAGGATGAAAGATAACATGGGCTGGAAACGGCCCAACGGAATAACGGGCCGTTAATGGGTATAAAGTGATACACTATTGATTACAGGCCAGTTTCACCACGGGCCGTTAATGGGTGTAAAGTGATACACTGTTCATTATGGGCCAGTTTCACCACGGGCCGTTAATAGGCCAAGATTTACATAGGGCCTCATATGGGCCGAAAGACGTCATGGGCCATATATGGGTCAGAAGGGAAAACGGGCTGGAATCATATTGAATGGCCCAGATGATGCTACTGGGCTTAATTCGGATAGGGCGTAACAGGCCTTGGGTTAGCGGGCTGTAAATGGGCTATATGCGAACAGGTCGTTAACAGGCTTTCCATGGGCCGGCCCGCCACCTTTTGACCAAGTCAAATGGGCCAGACTTTTCACAGGAATGGGCCTCTGTTGGGCCGTGCCACGTGTCAACGTATCATAGGCGCCTATCTGACCCACTGACGAGCTGACACGTGTTTCGTCCGGCCAATAAGAATTTTACACGTGGAAATTTCCCATTGGTCGGGGCTGTTAATGGGTTATCGGATCCAAAACCCGACCCGATAGCTTAACGGCGTTCCGTTACGGTGGATGCCACGTGTCGGTCACCCTTGACGAAAGCACTTCCATGACGCGCGATTTATCGTCATGGAAGTGGACACTTCCGTGATTATAATTTTGGTAATGTCATGGAACACTTCTATGACAGCACTGGTATGACTATCTTGATTCTGTCATAAATTTGTCATGGATGTACATGCATGACAAAAAACGTGACCTACTGTGACAAACACGTATCATCACGGAAGTGTATTTTTTTTGTAGTGTACGTGTGTTCTCGAGGTCGAGGCCGATGAACTTATTCTTCTCCTCCTTTAGCCATTCTTCGTACTTGTTGATGATCCGCTCCACGGTCCTTGGGTCGTTGGTGTACACCACCTCGAGTATGGTTGTACCATGGGTAGTGATGTGTTCGGTGAGTGTTGTTAGTTTTCAGTCGTCCATGGCTGGAAGTGTGCGGTGGTGAACTGTAGCTGGAGAAAAACTTTCGAGGAAGAGGATGAAATGGAGTCGGAAAAGTGAAAGGGTTCTTTTGTTGTGCAAAAAAGGAAACCGCCAAAGAGCAGTTGCTAGTCACGCGGCGGTTCCAGGCGTAGAATTTCGAAAACAGGGGTTTGTTTTATCTGTTTTTTTAAGATTTTCACTTGTCTTGTTCATTGAATTTTTTTATTCGTTGCGTGCTGTCTGCGTGATGCATCTTTGGCTGTGAAAGTAGTCGTGTAAACGGTAGAGCACTCAGCAGATGCATGGTCGTGCCTTTGTTGTGAAACGTTTTTTCAATTAATAATCTTCCTTGGTTAGGGAGGCACGATTTTTATGTTATTCGGTGCACAAGTGTGTGTTTAGGAAAAGTTGAAGTAAATATAGTTTGTACTTGAAAACGGAGTCCTGTTTGGTTTTTAATTGAGATATATTTCACTAGATGGTTTGAATAAGTTTGATAGCATCGCATTGTTAGAGGTTTTGAATCACAAACTTATTCTTGTTTTGTTTCATTTTTGAAAATGAATCTTTTTGTTTTTTTGGTTTTTTGAATTGTGAACTTTTCAAAGGATAAGAACTACATTTTTTCAAATGAATCATTTTGATGGTTCAAGCAACATTTGTTTTAAAGGATCATTTCGATGGTTGAAACAACAAGTTGAGTGTCCATAAGAGCTACATAAGTTGCAGAAGATTATTCCGATAGTTCAAGCAAGCACATGGTCCATAATAGTTAAATTACTCTACCATCCTAACTAGCAAACTTATAGTAATCAGTGTTTTGCTCCTGGAGGCATCATGATGAAACGAGCGTTGAACATTCTAGGAGATACACTATTTGCTTCCATTTTAGGTGCTGGTTCCGACGGAATCTACATAATGCATTGAATGATGATGGACACACAACGGTCATTTCGCTCTTTGAAAGTGATTAGAACAATGTTCTTTTCAACGAAGGATGCATCTAATATGAAGTCTCTGAAAGAAGACTTTTGTATTACCAACCTACCGTCGTTTTTCGAGATGTAGTACGATGAAGGAGTGATGACATGTGTAGGTTCATCAGGAGCTTCAAGGGTTACCCTGCCATTGGTTGGCATGTCCACCCATCTCTTCAGTGTTGACACAACGCTCCTCGGAATTTTCTAGAAGAAAATCGAAATTGAATAGAAATTAAAACCGTTGATTTGTCACTTGGACAATAAATAAAAGAATGTCTGAATATGGTGAGTGCACAAACATTAAGAAATTCCATATTGGAAGTAATATAGTTCCTGGCATGTTCGGGTTTGTGTGTAAACAGATAAACAACATATTAAGAGAACAACGAAAGTTTTGTTGTTTTAGGTTTGAATAAATAGGTTCTTTATAATTTTACATATAAGCAATATTACGTCAGTATTGTTTATATTACATATGAGCAAAATACGTTTGGTATTTTAACAAGGACAGTTGTAAACAACCATGACGTAGTCTTTGGTGTTATGTGAGTCAGGACATGGACAAATGGACGGCAACGGATGAAAGTATCTCCGAAAAGGCGTTGTAGAAAGAATCGTGTCTGGTCGTAGGTAAGCTCAATATCCTTAGAGTAGACACAGCAGTGAACATGGTCGAAATCGTCAGAAGAAAGATCGTCGAGAGCTAGAAAAAGAAAAAGCTTTTAAAGTTAGATAAAGTTATATCCAACACGGGGTTAATATTATTCAGTTCGATTAATGCATATAAAATTACAGCGAAAGAAGATAAGTTTGTAATGTTTGTAATATTAAATACCTACAAACATGGGGTAATGGAAGCAGCCTTTTGTTATCTCGATATGTTTGTATTTCGAGATTGAGACCCTCGTCTGGTAGTTCAAATTCTATGTGATCTCTAGCACGAAGTTCATAATCAGCCGCAAAGTTGTTCCACTCACCACCGCATAACTTTGTGTAGTTCGCCCTATGCTTAAACAAAGCATTGTAAGACCTTCCTTCATGTGTATGAAGGGTTGGCTCTACTTGCTGTTTACGCAATTTTCTTGCTTCTTTCTTCTCCTCTTCAATGTATTCAGCGAGAAAAGCTCTGACATTACAAAGTACATACTGGAAAAAATAGTGCAAATAACAACATGTAAGTATAAATTTGAACTTGCGTACTATTAATGTTAAAAGTTTTCTTAAATTGGATATGAATTTTTTATAAGAATTACAGATAACAACATAACTGTATTATAAATTAATGGACTATATTAATCAGGGCATAGGCAAGCAAACTAATGGAAAATGAAAACACAAGGCAGGTGCGAAGAAGTGGCAGCAGGGGGACCTAGTGTAGGTGCAAGGGGGTATGAGTGAAAGTGACGATTTTTTCTGTGTTGTAAGCAACTAATTTGTTAGTGATGCTTACTAACCATGCGACTCCAGCAATTTTCATCAAGAATAACCTCAAACTCCTGGATAACTTGAGGGTGTGGTTCCCAAGGGCTGCCTGGTTGGCGGCAGGTAGGGCAAATCATACCTAAATATTTCAGAAAAGCTATGTTAAGAAAACAAGAATATCATAACAATTTAAAAACAAGCTTCAACATGGAGGGTAGACAACCACTAGCTTCAAATATGTTAGCCATATTGAAGGCAGACAACAACTACAAATTTACCATAAACCTTCTCATCTACTCTTTCGAGAAAAGCAGTATGACAGAGTTTATAACACTTGTTTAGATTTTCAAATGGTTTTTATATTCCTTTAGAGAATGAAGTCGTTGTACCGGATCTGATGCTTCAATAACTATCAAATGAAAAACCTAAAACGTAAAATGTAAATACGAATCGGAGCATGCTTCTTACGCATATGGTTTTTACCTGGGACAGAAGAAGAACGAGGGTTGACGTACGGAGATTTGGGTAGGGGAAGCTCAGGGCAAGCGCACACGGCTAGCAAAATCTACGAGAGAAGGACGGCTTGGAAGTTAATCAAGAGACCCAATAAAAACTCTACTACTTGTTTGAAATGAGACTGTGTGCGGGGAAGAAGCACGAACCCTAGAAGTAGGCGAACGGATAAGGCAGATGGCTTGTGATGGGAAGCTTAGGGCAAGCACCCACGGCCAGCAATCTACGAGAGAAGTATGGCTTAGAAATTAATCGATTGTGTGCGGGTTAGAAGCACGAATCCTAGACGCAAGAGACGGAGAAGAAGCACAAACCCTAGAAGCAGGCGACGGAGAAGGCAAATGTGTTGTGTTGTGGCTGAGGGAGTCGAAGCTTATTGAAATATAAAGGAGACGGGAGAGAGCAAGAGTAGTAATGAGTGCTTCTTGTTTTATTTTTTATTCTGCGAAATGGAATGAATGCTGGTTGTAGATGGTGTGCGTGCATTCCGAGGTGTTATGGGGAAACGAGATGTTTGACTCATTCAGCTGCCTCCCATTGTAGTTGTCCAGCTGTGTTGCCTCCGAGCGGAGTCTTTTACATGCCTATCCTGCCTCACATACTTTCTGTGAGGCACGGTTATACATGTTGAAAAGCATGCTCGTGCTTCTGTGTTTTTTAATCACATGTTTAATCAGATATGGTTGGGTGTTTCTTTAGGAGAGGACCGGTGATTATGTTATTAGATGCACGGTCGTTGTAACAGGAGAGGCATGGTCGATATGTTGGGGGATGAAAATTGACGGGAGGCATGATGGTTGCTAATGAGAAGCACGTTTGCATCTGAAATCGAGTCACCGTTCGTGATTTTGGTATTGCATTTTTTCAGGCAGTCGTTGACCCAGGGGAGTCACTGTTTTTATGTACGCTGGCTTCAGGCGGGATTATGTATGATAGCCCACGGTTATATGTATGTCAGAAGCATGGACGTGCTTTTGTTTTGTCAATGTTTCTGGTGGTACGCAGACATGGTGCGTTGATGTTAGTGAGGTTTGTCTTTAACCAAAGCGGATGCACGCGTGTGGCTTTTCTTCTGGCGAACCGTGCTTCCATTTTTGTTCACTCCCAGTGTAGTATTTGTACGACAGGGTCATCTTGTTTGCCTCTTCGCATTGTTCTCTCGGTCAAAAGATGTGCTGGTGACCAATGGGATGGCTATTTATTGTTAGTATTTATTGTGCCAAATACCGTGCTAGAGTTAACCTAGAGGCTCCTCGATTATAGCATGGCAGTCGTGTCTTTTGAAGTGCATGGTTTCACGAGCTGCAGAAGCACAATCGTCCATTCACCATTTCCTTAGCAATTCAATGGGCGCATGGAAACTGAGTCGTCTCTCCCCAAAGGTTAAGTAGTGGTCTATTCCTGGAGGTAATCGTGTCTTATTCCCTCCAGAGAAGTGCAGGTAGCTCCCGTCATCCTCGTCTCGTACGAGAAGCATAGTAAAACTCCATTTTCGTCTCAGCCTTGGTTCCATGGACGACTTCAGGAACACTACTGAGCGTCTCTCTATAGATGCTGATGGTAATACCAAGCTCGATGTGTTGTACACCAATGATCCCCACAAGGTGGTGGAGATTCTTACTCTCTATGAGGAAAGGTTGCGTCAGGACAGGTACAAGTTTGTTGGTCTTGATCTGGAGTACACACGATAGGATTATTTTGATCATAGTAGAAAAGTTGTCGTTATGCAACTGGCGATGCGCAAGCATGTTCTTGTTTATCACTTGTGCAAGGCCAGGACGGAGTGTGCCGCTCTGAAGGATTTCCTTCGGAACAAAGGTATAATTTTTGCTAGTGTCGACGTCAGGAACGATAGGGATGTTCTCGCAGACAGTTACCTCAAAATCCCAAGAGAGTGTCACATCGACCTTCAAGAGGAGCTCATGATCAAAGGAGGCAATCTAAGGGATTCAATGGCATATTTGGCAGGAGCCGTCATAAACAAAGCTTACTTGAGTAAGAAGTCGTCTTTTCCACGAGGTCTGCATGACTACTGGGAATGGAAGCCGCTTTCCCTTGAACACCTGAAATATGCGGCAATTGTAAGTGAAAATTTTGTCTTTATATTTTTGTTTTATTGCAACAATAGTAATTTTTCCCCTTTACGTATATCTTCATTCTCATCTGCTTTTTTTAGGATGGGTATGTCAGCTACGAGCTCTACCGCCGAGTTCTGTCTATGAAGGACATGATGCATCCTCGTTGTCTTACCGACCCCGGACGCCATTGATGCTTTTGAGCAGAACTCCAATTGAGTAGAATCGTCCCGGTGGTCTGGGCAGAATGGACTCCTGGAAGACTTTCATTTCTTTTTTGTATAATTAATGAGTACTTTTAGTTCAATCCTATGGAGTACCGTGTCATGTTATGTGAATATAATTTCTTATGTTTTTTCATGTTACAAGTTCATTGTTGACGTTTGCGTGAGTTCATGTATATTTAGAGAACCTGTTGAAGTGGCGCATATGTATTGTTTGGGAGAAGCGTGTCTTGTGTTTGGATTTTATTCAGTGTCGTTTGTTTGTGTTTGTATTGTTGTGTTTTACACGTTCGGACAAGAGAGGCACACCTTCTAACGTACGAGGCAACATTTTAGTTTCGTGTCTTTGTGTGATTTAGGACCGTGCCTCGAGAATCCGGGCATCCGTGTATGTTTAGGCTTCACTTCCGTGGCTTCTTTCCGTCTATGCATGTACATCCGTGACACACGCCATGTCTGTAACGTGCTGGTTTCACACGGCAGTTCCTCTTGACACTACACAACCATGCCTGTGCCACCACTCTTTTGTGCGTCCAGGTTGTTCGTACCCGTGCTTCGATAACTATGAGAAGCCGCAATTCTGTGCCTGAATACGCTTTAATTTGGTGTCTCCTATACGTGCATTTGCTTGTCTCAGGCTTCATGCTGGCTGTGACTCTACATGCCTTTGGTGCTAGATGCCCGTCTGTGAGGGGACGCATATGTATTGTTTGGAAGAAGCGTGTTTTTTGTTTGGCTTATATTCATCGCTGTTTGTTTGTGTTTGTATTGTTGTGTTTTACACATTCGCACAAGAGACACACGTCTGGTAATGTACGATGCAACATTTTTAGTTTCCTGTCTTTATGTTCTTCGGGACCGTGCGTCTAGAAGCCCGCATCCGTGTCTGTGGAGGCTGCACTTCCGTGGCTTCTTTTCCGCTATTCATGTACCTCACATGACACACGTGATGTCTCTATGTGGTGGTGTCACATGGCAGTTTCTCTTCAGACTACACAACCGTGCCTCTGCCACCACTCTTTTGTGTGTTCAGGTGGTTTGTACCCGTGCCTCGAGAACGCCAATTCGAAAGCCGTACTTGTGCGACAAAAGTCACA
This sequence comes from Aegilops umbellulata, assembly GCA_032464435.1. Taxonomy (NCBI): domain Eukaryota; kingdom Viridiplantae; phylum Streptophyta; class Magnoliopsida; order Poales; family Poaceae; genus Aegilops; species Aegilops umbellulata. The sequence goes on along the minus strand of CP136055.1, from coordinate 498,488,573 downwards.
ATTCCGTGCATGTATACGTTGTAGTTCTATGCGTCCTGTACCTGCATTCGCTTGTCTCGGGAGACATGCTGGCTGTGACTCTACATGCCTGTTGTGCCAGATGCCTGTCCATGAGGGGATGCGGTGGCTCTGACTCGTTGTGGCCGTGCTTCTACACGCCCGTGCCTCTAGACACTTTAAAACGGTGGCTCTTTCACTTCTACCATTGATCCGCTGCTTGTATTTGATGTATCCTCATGTGATACACTTCACGTGTCTATGTGTCTGCGGTGTCACATGGCTATCCCTCTTGAGAGTTTGCAACCATGACTCTCGAACAGAGTGTTCTTACCGATGCCTCTGCCACCTCTCTTTTTTGCATCCAGAGGATTTGTATCTGTGCCTCGATAATGCCAATTCAAAAACCGTGCTTGTGCGTCGAAGAAGGTGCAATTCCATGTCTGTACGGAGAGGGTGTCTAGCCATAGCTCGAGAACGTTAATTGCAAGGCCGTATTCGTGCCTTGCCAAGCCGAAGCACATGCATGTAGAGGCTACGTTTCCGTGCCTTTGTTGCATGCATTCACATGTTTCCGGCGAGTTGTTGCATGTATCTCTACGTGCCTGTGGTGATACCCGTGCCTGTGGAATAGACACGTGTGTGTGTCGTGTGCCTGCATACCCGTGCCTGATAGACACGTATGTGCGTGTTGTGCCTGCATACCCGGGCCTCACCTGAAACCAGCCTTGACTATCGAGGGACAGATGTTGTGAATCTAGCTAGATGAGGCACGGATGAGTTTTGGCCTTCGGATCTAAGGCGTACGGCTGGCTGTTTGTTTGCTTCATTGGATTCTTTCGTTGGTGGTCTTTTTTCAAAGGAGGAATTGATGACCGATGTGCCGGCTGTTCGATGTGACAATTCAGTGTGTCAGTTACCGTAAAATAAAGTTAGAGGCTCCTCGATTTCTCCATGGCATCAAATATTTGTGCACAACCGTGACTTTACGAAGTGCATGGTTTTATGAGCTTCAGAAGCACAACCATCTATTCACTGTTCCTAGTTCACACGTTAATGCGCATTGTAACTCAAAGGTCCCTCGTCAAGGTTAAATATTGGCCGTGTTTGTGAGGTTTTCACATCGTATTGTAGCCATGGAACATCAGTCAGTTCCGAGCCTCCTTGCCACTCCCCAACCTTGTCGCCGGGTCTTAGGAATCTCTATTGGTACCTTGCTGCTCGTTGCCATGGACGACTATTTGAACACCACCGAGTACCATTCTATAGTTGCTGATGGTAACACGAAGCTCGACGTGTGGTACACCAATGAGCCTGGTAAGGTGGAGGAGATCATTCGCTTGTACGAGGACTGGTTGCGCGAGGAGAAGCAAAAGTTTGTTGGTCTCGGCATGAAGTTCACGCGAAAGGATTGTTACGGGCGTAGAAAAGTCGATGTCATGCAACTGGCTGCGGAATCATGTTTTGCTCTATCACTTCTGCAGGGCCAGGACGGAGTGCCCTGCCCTGAAGGATTTCCTTGAGAATAGAGGTATAACTTTCTCTAGTGTGGGCGTCAGGAATATTAGAGATGCTCTTTTTCAAGATTTCATCAGAATTCCAGAAGGGCACCATATCGACATCCAAGAGAAGTTTATGATCAAAGACGGCGAAGAAAGGGACTCCATGGAGGACTTAGCAGGAGCCATCATTGACGAATCTTATTCGAAGCTGGAGTCATCTTTTCCAGAACTTCTTCGTCACTACTGGGATTGGAAGCCACTTACTTTTGATCACCTGAAATATGGAGCTACTGTAAGTGAAGATTTCATTTTTGTTAGTTTCTGCCTTTGTTGCTAGAACAGTACTTGTTTTTTTGTATATTCATGTTTTAATTTGATTTTCCTTTAGGAAGGGTATGTGAGCTATGAGCTATACCGCAGGTTTCTGTCGATGAGGGACATCCTGCATCGTCGTTGTCTTCCTGATCTCAGATGGCGAGGACATTTCTGAGGAGTAGTCCAGGTGGAAGTGCTGGCAAGATGGTTTTTTTGATGAATTGGTTATTTGATAGTTATTGTATGGGGTAGTATTACATAGACTGATGAATTTGTAGTTGTGGTTGTTTTATTTTGAACCGGGTGGAGTTGACTAGTTTGGAAATTTAAGTTTATTTTCGTTCCATTATGTTTTTCTTGATTGGGTGCCTTCAAGAATATTTTCCTCTATGATTTGTTGCTATGAGTTGGTATAAGATGAGATGTATTAAGAGGAGCACTCAGATATGCACTTTCGTGATTATAGTCAGCGCACAGTCGTCTGTTCAGGGAGGCATTGTTTTTGTTTTAGGAAAGGCACGCTCTGGTCTTATTAGTTCGCTAGCTTCTTCACTGACAGGTAGGGGCTTTACTTTTGCTTTGTGTTTGTACTGTGTTTGGCACGGTTGTTTTTATATTGAATATATGGTTGTGGTTGTGTGTTTGAAATGGTTTTATGCAGAGCTTGAGTGTGTTTAAGATTCTTCAAATTTTCTCACTTTGATGTCTGTTTCAATATATGTTGTCTGTTTCAGTATATGTTGTCTGTTTTAGGCACGGTAATCCAGTGTGATACTTGCTGTGGGAGTATTGTGTTATCGACGGTTGCGTTTCTATCTTTCTATTATTGTGGTGGTACTTTGATTTTGAAAGGCATGGCCGTGAAGGCATTGGATGCATTGTCGTATGTTTGGTAGAGGCGTTATCCTTCCTTTCGGTATTAAATTCATAGAGGCACTGCGTTATGTTAGTATGAGTCACTGTCATGGTTGTATGTTCTGTAATATTTCTAGTTAGTCTGCTAGTGAAGTCACGTCTATCTAGTTAGTGGAGGCATGTGCTATGTTATTTGAGTCAGAGTTCTGTCTGTTGTTCGCAAATGCTTTCTCTTACACGTTCGCTCGGAGAGGCACGTCTACAATGTTACTCAAAGGCATGGTCATGCCTTTCTTCCGAAATGTTTGCTTTCACTTATTTGTTGAGAGAGACTCATCGTTGAAACTTGTGAGGTCACGGACCTTTTACAGTTGAAGTCACGGTCGTTCTTCTGTTTTGTTTTTTTTAATTTAGTCGTCTATCACAGAGGATGGTTCTTCTTTCGTTAACTTGAGCCACGGTCGTGCTTCCATGACTCATTTGGCTTGGAGAGGGACCGGTGTTAAGCTGTCGAGAGGGGACAGTCCTGTGTTAACTGGTGGCACACTTGTGTGTGTCAGCTTAGTTGTCCGTGGTTAGAGAGGCACGTTCCACGTGGATAAGAGGCACGACAGTGCCTCTGTGACCCGGAGTCAGAGTTCTGTCTGTTGTTCGCAAATGCTTTCTCTTACACGTTTGCTTTCACTTATTTGCTGAGAGAGACTCGTCGTTGAAACTTGTGAGGTCACGGAGCTTTTACAGTTGAAGTCACGGTCGTTCTTCTGTTTTGGTATTTTTTTCAGTTTAGTCGTCTATCACAGAGGATTGTTCTTCTTTCGTTAACTTGAGCCACGGTCGTGCTTCCATGACTCATTTGGCTTGGAGAGGAACCAGTGTTAGGTTGTCGAGAGGGGACGGTCCTGTGTTAATTGGTGGCGCACTTGTGTGTGTCAGCTTAGTTGTCCGTGGTTAGAGAGGCACGTTCTACGTGGATTAGAGGCACGGCAGTGCCTCTGTGACCCGAATTACTGGAGGTGAGTCATTTAGCTCCTTCGTCAGATGCTTATGAATTGATAGTGTTTTTCCTCTGTGTTTCATTTGTTTCTTTTATTATGTCTTATTGAAGTGAGTGGTGTTCTAGTGCAAGTAAGTGATGTGTTGAATATCATGTTTAGAACTTTTGGGGAAAATATGATTCTTATTTGTAAATGTTTGTTGTTCAGGAATTTAAGACTTGACCATTTGAACGCACAGCTGTGTTTAACGGGATCCATAGCAGATATCTTGGACGGACACAAAAATAGGTGAAACATTGTTGTGATTACATATGAGTCGATATGGCTGGCTGAAACAATGTTCGGATGGCTCCAGCTAAATTAAGGCACATTTAAGCAGTAGTCATCTTCTTCCAACTCTTCTTCTTTCGCGCCGGATATTGTGCTTGTCGAGGACGATGCTCAGTGCCTCAAATACATGGCATGTGTTGTGGTTGGATGTTATCATTTTGTAAGTTAGTTGTTCTCTCATCGGCTTCACATGGATCTGCAAACACAAAACCGTGCAAATTAATAAAATTTCTTGTAAAACTTAATGTTCAGCTAGCTTGGATGAACGTATGTTGATGTGTTGTCAATGAGAGTGAACTTACATTATTGATAAAAAATGAATTATTATTCATATTAATGAGTGGCATCAAATGCATGGTGTAAATAGCACTGTCATCCCTAAAAATTGAGAGCATTAATGTCTGTGATTAGAAGGTGAACAGTAGGTATGGGATGTGTAGTGGAACAAAAATATGCATGGTTTAAATGAGGTAGAGCTGCAGTTAAAAGAAACTTACTCTCTGTCTGAGTTGCATACACTCTGCATAGGTTTGACATGAAAGGAGGCCATGGTGTGAGGATAGTTGTTGTAAGCAGAATGGTAAGCTCTCTTGAAGTTTTCGATGACAATGTCCGAGTGTTCCTTTATACGGTCGCAGTTGATATAAGGACAAGGAATATCGAAGCGACGCATTGCAAGATTCACGATGATGAGGTAGATAAAATGTGGATCCTTTCTCACAGGTATTAAGACCTAAAACAATTAACAGGGAATAATATCATTGTAACTAGAAAAACTAGTAGAATCAAAGATGAACACTGGGTAGATAGAGTGAGTAGGGTGAACTCACGATGTTACATTTGTTGGGCAACCTGCACCCAATAGTTTTTTCCACAATGTGTTCCTTGAGTAGTTTTGTGCTTGCTCCTAGAACTTTCAATTTATCCTGCAGAAAATTGAAGCCATGTCACTCAGTGTGGTAGTAGTAGTAAATGTGGTTTGTTTTTATTATTTATGAGAAGCAAGAACTTACAGAAGTGTCCATGTACATTATATGCTTGTGCACAAATGCTGGCGTTGCGTAGAATTGTTATTTCATCAGCAACGCTGAGTAAGCATCGACCACGGATGAGTTGATATATCAGTATACCTTCATTGACAAACCTAAAGTTCGATGATTGGCCCAACGTCGATCCACGTAGAATATCTTCTTGCTGTAAAAAAACAAATGAATTTTAAATTGTAAGATTTTCTTTTTTAACATAAGAGGAAATGATTAGTATTCAATTTCAATAGTAGAAGAATCAAGCCGAAACACTTGAATATGATAGCTTCAGGCAGAATATATTGCATTATTAAACGAAGGGACCAAAACTTTATTGTAACAGGAACAAAGAATTAATTACCTATCATTTTGCTTGATACCTGGCGTATTGTTGACGATTGTTTCATACACTTCTTTCTCCTCATTTGTGGAATCTCTTATTTCCAAAAGTTGGCAGTGATCTTGATGGTCATTCCCTTGGTGAGTGAATCGAGTCTGTTCTAGCTCAGAATGATGTTGATGAGGCTGGAAGACATGACCACCGGAGTTCAATTGACCATTACTAATTTGCAGACGACCCTCATTATAATTGTTGTTTCTTTGGAACATTAGGCGTTGTGGTTGTTGCTGCATGCGCAGTTCTAATGTTCTGACAGTTGGATCACTGGTTGAGCCTTGAAGGAATATCTGTTGGAAAATGCTGGAGAGGATGGCCGGAATACTGCGTGCTGTTGAACTGTTGTTGCAACGCATTGTAACTTTGCCCATTAGACCCGCCTCTGTGTGGTTGTTGATTGTTCTGCTCTTGAGGTTGGCGTTGTTGGCACCGTGTAGTGTTGTTATTCTGAGCATCATTGTGTTGGGGGTAGTGGGCATCATGGACAATGGTTTGTTGCTGGTACTGCTTGTGACTTTGGTTGTTCATCGCATATGGTGAGCGCTGGCTTTTGTTTGAACCGTCGTTATTCTGAGCACCAGGATGTCGGTAGAAGTGGTTTTTGATACTAGGAGCTGGTTGGTTGTAGTGTTGGGACAAGGGAGTTGCTGGTAAACTTTGGGACAAGACAGTTTGAGTTAAACCTGTAGAGTATGACATATCAAAGGCATGCGTGAGGTGGCCACCGCCTGACAATGATCCTGATCTGCTGGTATAGGTGGCTCTGGATAGTTAGAAAGGGAAGATCTAGCTGACAAGCTTGAATTCTTGGCCAAGTGTGAGACAGAATCAGGTTGCCATTGTTGTGATGCTACTTGGTTATGAAAGGGTTGTTTCTTTTTTTGTTCAATGACTCTGTCAAGTTGTTCATAGATAGATGGGTCAGACCATATATGATCATCATCAATGAATCCACAATTAAGGAGGCTTCTGTGGTTGTCAGCTTGTAGAGACTGGTTGTTTGCAGTTTCTGTTGAATTATGTGGAGGCTCCAGTATCCTAACTCTTTTCATAGGAGGCATTGTACTCTTGTTACCTGGATCTTCTGACTGCTTTAAGGACCTCTTGTGAGCTGCCATTTGTGGTTCCGGTTCTGGCGGATGTGCGCTTGTGGTAATAGGGACGCTGTCTGTGGGATCAATAGGTGGTTTCTTCGTACACTGTTCATGTTCTTCTACAATGTTATTGTCTTCTGCATTTCCTGTGTCCAGTACTGAGCCAGAACCGCTGGCAGAATCACTGGGGACTTCTACTGTAGGAGGAAGGGAGGAATTAGCTCTTGTGCGTTCTGTTTCAACAATGTTCTTCTCGTCACTCAAAGTTGAAACAAGATGGACCTTATCTTCCTGTAGCGAAGAAGAACGTTGTCCAGTGACATTGTTTGATTTTTGTGCAGGCTGGGATACAATGAGGCTTTTTGTGTTGGTTGAAGAGTTGTTGTGAGCGCTGTCAGAACCGCTGGACCATGCAGTAGTCGGTGACGTTTTTCCAATGTGATAAACAGGTGCTCCAAGTGTATCTGTTGATATTGGATCAATCATTAATTGTTTGTCAACCGCAGAGTGTGAGGCTGATGTTTCTGTTGCAATAGGGTTTGCTGTTTCCTCCAAGAGTTTTTCCAGTGGGCTTCTCAGAGAGTTGTGGTCTACAGATCCTCCAGCAGAATTTTGGGTTTCAATCAGTACAGAACACTCAGATGAATTTTCACCTGTCATTATAATTGCCCCGCTCTCCAGCATCTCGGATGTTGACACGAAGGGCTCATGGACCGACAAGCCATCAAGGCAGTTGTGCAGATGGTTATGAACTTTGTCCAGATGAATCTTGGCTTGTTCATCAATGTCCTCTTTGTTGTGGTCGATCCTGTTCACTTCCAGTAGCAACTTAATTTGGGTTGATGATTTTAGGTGTGAAGATAGACGAATTTGGGACTGCTCTTTGTCGTACGAATTTTGGGATTCTAGGTCAGGGGTATCGCAGCAACCCTTTAAATTTTCCAGGGATTATGATGTGGCGTGAAGGACACTGGTTGAGCCACTGCTGGAAGAACTTTGACTACTTGTCGTGCTAGAACTTGGAAGCGTAGAATATGTTGAAGGGAGTGATGAAAAAGTTTCTTTTCATTCGAGTTGTCCTGTTGCAAGTTACAATAAACGCCCGGGTCTCTGGTCTTGGTTTCTTTTGCACTAAGATCCCTACCAAGTGAAAGGAGCTTCTCCAATTTCTGCTCGAGAACTGGTTGAAACCGCAAGAAAAGTTTTGTGTACATTTCATTGATAACTTTGGCAATTTTCATCTTGGCCTGGAATTGAAAGAAAAACCATCAGATATTATTAACACCGAGAATGAAAAGAAGTTATTAATACCAAAAATGAAAAATATCTTGTGAACTACTGTACGTTGTGTCAATAATTGCAGAAAGGGCATGGAATAATGTGCGCAGAAGGACACATGGTGTGCTGCGGGAAGCGTGGCTAACAAAGTCCAATAATCATGGTGAACACATTCCTTGAAAGGGCGCAGTCGACCTACCTTACGAAGCATGGTTGATCTACCATCATAGGGAAGCAGTGCTACAATTAACACAAAGGCACAGCTAACGTACTATAGGAAGCACTTCTATGTTTAACACAAAGGCACAGTTAACATACTATAGGAAGCACTTGTAGTTTTAACGCAAAAAAACACGCATGACGTACTATAGGGAGCACTTCTATATTTAACACAAAGGCATGGTTAACGTTCTATAGGAAGTACCTATATTTTTAACACAAAAGCACAGGTAACGTACTATAGGGAGCACTTCTATATTTAAAGCAAAGGCACAGCTAACGTATTATAGGAAGCACTTCTAGTTTTCACACAAAATTATAGCTAACGTACTATAGGAAGCACTGTTAGTTTTAATGCAAAGGCACAGGTAACGTATTATATGAAAGCACTTCTAGTTTTAACACAAAAGCACAACTAACGTACTATAGGAAGCACTGTTAGTTTTAACGCAAAGGCACGGCTAACGTATTATAGGAAGCACTTCTAGTTTTAACACCAAAGCACAGCTAACGTACTATAGGAGGCACTTGTATATCTAACACAAATGCGCAGTTAACGTACTATAGGAAGCACTTTTATATTTAACACAAAAGCACGGCTAACGTATTATAGGAAGCAGTTCTGGTTTTAACACAAAAGCACAGATAACGTCCTATAGGAAGCACTTCTGGTTTTAACACAACGGCACAGATAACGTCCTATAGGAAGCACTTTTATATTTAACACAAAAGCACAGCTAACGTAGTATAGGAAGCACTTCTATATTTAACACAAAAGTACGGCTAACGTCCTATAGGAAGCACTTCTGGTTTTAACATAAAGGCATAGCTAAGGTACTATAGGAAGCACTTTTATATTTAACACAAAAGCACAGCTAACGTACTATAGGAATCACTTCTATATTTAACACAAAAGTACGGCTAATGTCATATAGGAAGCACTTCTGGTTTTAACATAAAGGCACAGCTAAGGTACTATAGGAAGCACTTTTATATTTAACACAAAAGAACAGCTAACGTACTATAGGAAGCACTTCTAGTTTTAACACAAAAGCACAGCTAACATACTATAGGAAGCACTTCTGGTTTTAACACAAAAGCATAGCTAACGTCCTATAGGAAGCACTTCTGGTTTTAACACAAAAGCAGAGCTAACGTCCTATAGGAAGCACTTCTGGATTTAACACAAAAGCACAGCTAACGTACTATAGGAAACTGTCTGGATGAACACAATAGGACATGTATCTGTTTCGTAAAAACTTAGGGAACATCATTTCAAACATAAAATCAGGTGCAGAAGCTGCAAATCACTTATGGAACAAAGTTTTTCTTGAGGCACAAATTCTTCTATGTAGGCTTCTAGTTTGGGACTCATTTGGAAAAATGGCGCCTGAAAGCCAGGCGGTGGTTGGAAAGGCGTGCGCCTAATGTCTTTCAGCTGTCATGTGGAAGGAAAGAATTACAGTCAAGTCAAATTAATATATGGCAGCTAAGTCATTATGTTGAGTCGAAAAGTTCGCCAAAGGAAAATGATGAAAAGTTGACTCACCGTGTGTTTCCCAAAAATCCCATCCTCTGTTGACAGGCTGTCTATGTTAGCATAATTCTTAATGGCCTCTGTGTCCCACATGACAAGTCTTGCCGGATTGTCAGGTTCTAGGTCCATAATCTTCATATCCAGGTACTCAAAATACGTTATCTGCAAGTGAGGAAGAGGTAAAAATTAATCATGTTCTTGTAGCTGCTTGTGGGTATAAAGAAGTGTACAAGTTAGTGAACGAACCACTTGAATCAGGAGGCAGCCACACAGGGCGCCTGCGAATCCTTTGTTCTTGAAGGTCTGGAATGATGTCACCAGTTCCTCTGTGACAGCATTGGACCAATCATATGATGATATGTTACTTGCTGGTCCTTCTAGAGCGGCTAAATAGTCGGGGCTAATGCAATCATATGTCGTTGGGCATAGAAATACCGTTGTTGCAAACATCATGAAAACCCGTTGAAACACTTCTCCTGTCAGCTCTGGGGTTATGACATCAGTTAACTCTCTGATGTTTGGAGCATGCCCAGCACACCGAGTTTTAGACTTAACCTGACATCTGAAAGCTTCTGAGCATTTTCTAGGGATAATGTGCCCGCCCAGTGGAATTCCTAAGATCCGGTGCATGGTGTACGAGTTGATAAGGAATCTGTATCCACTAGGCAGTATGAAACACCTGGAAGGGCAATCAAAATAGCGGACAAACCAGCGAACGGAACACCTTGGAAGCTCGCGACAGCACAGATCTAGAAGGTACCCAAAACCAATATCTCTGACTGGCTGTTTTTGTGGTTTTGTTAGCTTTTCACAGACAGAAATGAATTTATGGAAGCTAAGTTTTGTGCTGAACTCTTCTTCGTATTCACCCATTGCAGCAGCTCTGCGGACAAAGATAAGAAATGACCTTTAGCAAATGTATTGTTGAACCACATGCTTTTCTGGCAGAAGCTTACATATAAACGCTGAGTCAGCAAAACAGAGATAAATATTTAAGCCATGATTAAAAATGCAGCTAGAATGAGAGGCATTGATTTCCAATGAAATTTCAACGACACATGCGAGATGCATGATAAAAAAACACCTACTTCAAGGCAGCAAGCTGCTTCTTTGTCCTGTACTCCTCAACAAGCTTTTTGTGCGCTGCATGTTTTAACTCGATCTTTAGTCTCTCTATATCTAGTTGGTCACGAACCATGAAATCTTGGGTGAAAATCTCCGTGCCATCGACAGACTGAGACTGAGTCTCCGACAGCTGTGGGGTGGAATCCATCTCATCGAACTCTACATAAGAGGTCATGAGACGTCATCGTTACCAGGTCAGCTATGTAAGACAGTTGTTAGCAGTCCATGTGAGACCATCATCAACAGGTTGGTTAGCTAAGACGGGTTCTAACTCTGAGTTAGTAACTGCTTTGCAAACACGGACGTAAATCCTTTGGATCTCTGCTATAGATTGCGGATCTATACAAATCATTTGACCTGTCTCTAGTTGGTTAGCTAAGACTAGTGCTTAAGTTTTGCATGGCTGGAGATATAAATCAAGTTATCAAAACCACGGCGCAAGCATGCAGTTGGCATGGTTAAAGTGACGTTAGCTGAGTCCTAATTTTAAATCCATAACCCCTCTGCTGTTAAGACGGCGCAACAGTTTGAGCACGGACCAGCTGAAGATAATTGGATGCGGAACCGATATTCAAATCGCGCCCCCCCTGCTGTGTTGCGCACATGCGGTGTGTACGCAGCCCGCGGAATTGCTAGCACTAGTAATTTTTTTGTTCAAACATTGAATCAGTGGCATAATCATGGTGAGGATGCAATGGATTACCTGAACAGGAGATCCACGGCGAGTGAGATTAAGGAGACCGATAATTTTTCAGTGACGAGCGAACTTTGTGGAGGGATCGGGATTGGCTTTCCTTTGGAGAGCTTGCCTGTCGCCACCGATGCTAGATGGAGAGAGATCTGGAACTCATCTGCGGACGACCCCACAAGTTAGTCAAATACTTGGAGGAACTATTTGAGAGCCCACATGTCAGTATGAGTTTGAAGTCCACCTACCACATTTTCTCACCTCAGATGGAGGTACTCCTCGTAGGACTCATATAAGGCTGACCCCACAAGTTAGTGAGAGACTTAGAGGAATTAGTAACTGAGAGCCCACTTGCCAGTGTCATAGACGGTCAAGTGAAGTCGACCTACCACATCTTGCCATGCCCAAGAAAAATGCGAATCTCTCATGCGTCGCAAAACTCACCCCACCTATCAGGTTATTCTTCTCCTGCACGCAAAAAAATGAAGTAGCCTCTCTCTTTCTTTCTCTCTCTCTCTCCCTCCCTCTTTCTCTTTTCTCTCTCTCCGAGATTCAAAATCGTTGAAGGGGATCGCTGACAAACTACAGGGAAGCAGATACCCGCACAATTTAGAAAGGTGTGACTTCCAAACAATCAGCGCATAAGATTCGGCAATCAAAGGTTAGTAAAAAAATTATCAACGCACCTTTTGCGTGGCGATTCCTGATACACGAGATTCATTTCGTTGATGAATTTGTTGTGGTCGGGATCCTTTGGAATAAAAGTGTTTAATTTTACACTGTAGCTTTGATTTGAATTTGTTTTTTATTTTGTATCCTCTTGTCCTTGTAATACGAGGTTGTTACTTTTGTTAGGTTTGATGGTTATCTTTGTGTTAAGTGTTGCACAAGCAAATTAGCATGAGAGGATCTCACTTTGGTTGAGGTTGTAGTTTAATGAAAAATTAATATATGTATATATTTATATATGTTAATTATATAGAACTAAAAATATATCTCTGTTGATATCGACTTCGAAAAGTTTCAACACTGATACTACAGGTTTATAACCTTTATATTTATTACGTCTCTTTTTCGGGGCAGATGTTCAGGAGTGCGTCATCTGGTCAGGACAACAGGGACGGTCGGTCTTTGAATGACATCGGCAAGGATTACGGGAGGCAGGTAATAGTAAGGCAGTTGAACATTAGTGTTTGGTCTTTTATTTCTGGGACGTTTGCTTTCAAGGTGTCACCACTGAGAACACCAAATAGTAGATCATTAACAACAACAAAAATAATTTATATATCCTGGATGAATGCTGCAATATCTGTTTATCATGTGCATCTACCCTGCAGTTGAGTATCGAGAGGTGGAAGAAAAAAATTACTACAAAACAAGAAGAAGATCAAGGATGCAGATGCTGTCAAACACGCACATGCTATGCGGGCTGGAATAATTGGAGTCATTGAGATACAAGTTCTTGGCAAACGCCCCAACCAGGAGCATGGTGTGCAACAGACACCTGCCAAGAGGAGCATTCTCAGAAGTAGAGACTCCACTAAGCAGATTGTGCAGGTAACGACGAAAATTTCAAACGTTGGTTTTAACGTATGTGGAAGTTTTAATCGCATGTGCCTCTGATTGCTTTTTGGTTTGAAGACACATATGCCCAGAAAGGCGCAGAGCGGGCATTGTGACGGCCCAGCGTTTGTAGGCGGTCATAATGAAGAGGTGCAGGGTAACAGAATTTCCTTTGATGCAAGCAGAAGGATCATTGGCAACAACAGCATTGGTGTTCAAGGATTCGGAACGGTTTGCACAAGCAAGAAGAGCCCAACGACAAAATCAAACATAGGAGCAATAAGCTCTACCATACATCAGCATCAGAAAGCAATACAGGTGACAGCATATACGAATGTGCAACAACATTTAAAGCAAATGTATATTTTTTTGTGAGCGATTTTTTCTTTGTTTTCGTCTGGTATATTTAAATTGCAGTATCTTCCACATGCAGGTGTACGAGGAAGGAAGCAAGTATCGTGGTAGTCCAGGAATCAATGAAAACATAAGGCAAGGTCCTTTGAAAGGATCACCTGTGGCGTTCAACATGAGGGGTCCTTCCAAAGGATCTCCGATGGCATTCAAAATCGTCAGCGAAATCACCAATACACGGAGGTTATCGCCAAGATTTGTTGCACAAGAGAGGCATGGGAAAACAAAGGTGATGTCGGAACTATGCTTTTTCAATTCACCACACAAACAGTTTTATGGGAGAACAGGGTAAAGTGGAAAATAGGAGGACGGCTGTCCGTCTTGTACGGCTGTATGTGCAGTTGTTCTTTTATATAGGATGTTGTTGTGCGTCTCCGGTTGTATGGTGTAAACAGAAGCACATATGTGCCTCTTTGTGCAGATATGTGTGTAGCATGGTCACATTCGTGATGTGAACAGTGCCTCTGGTGTACCACTTATACTCGATGAAGAGGCACGGGTCTGGTTTTGGTATACCAGATGAGCCCTGATGAGTCATATAAATCTTTTGTTTACAAATTAAAAAAGTGCATATGCTGCTCTGGACATCTAATTCTGTTTCTTGCCATGTGTTCAGGATTTGGCGGAGGGGATAACAGATGAGGGAAAGAAATATCATAGTTCTCCATCCATTTAGAAGGAAACGCAACGTTCACAGCAGCAAGTAGCGTACAGCGCCAGAACGGATTGCATGGTAGAAGCAGCACAGTCCCTTGGTTGCACGAGTGTCGGAGAAACAGGGAGCAGCATTGCACAATGCAACATTGGAGAGGCAGACTCATTTATGGATTTGGCCATGCCATGCAGAAATGATGCTGCTGCGTGTGACAAACAATAGAGCAGCAGCAGCTCCGCTGTAAGTGGACCTATGGCTGGTGATGAGACTGATGTCGTCAGAAGTGAATGCGATCAAACGAACGAAGATACGGTAGACAGAATCATCATGGCGCCGCCGACCATTGTAGAGAAAGAAATGGATGACATGTTTAAAGAAGGCATATACCCAATGATTTAGGAGGTCACCGAAGCGGTCGAACCAGAAGGTGGTATGGTATTCTGATCATTGGATGAGTGCTTTTTCTTTTTCTGCAGATATGCCAGAAAGGTTGGCTTTGCTGCCAAGCAATCAACGAGCAGAAGATCGACATATGATCAGCAGCTTGACAAGCAGGTTTTTTAGTGCACCAAGGAAGGGCAGAATAAAACAACTGAGAGACATGTTAAGGAGAGAAGGAGCAACTGCTTGATCCGGACAAGCTGCCCAGTCCAAATAACAGCCAAGAGGGATACAGATAAGAGGAAATGGTATCTGAAGAACGTGCATCTAGAGCACAACCACGAGCTTCACCCATCTGATTGGATGTTGAAGTTCATGAGATGCTATAAGAAGATGACACCTCAGGAGAAATACTTTATACAAGTGTTGCAGAAGGCGAGGTTAGAACAAAGGAAGGTTATGCAGATTTTTGCTGCCATGGGGAAATCCAGGCGAGAAATTATGTTCGACACGATTGACATAAGGAACATTGCATGCCGGGACAGTGCTGGAGAGCGCGGCACTGATATCGCAGACACCATGAAACTGTTTGCTGATATGCAGAGGCGGAGGCCGGGATTCCACCATGTGGAAGAGACAGAGAACAATGTAGTGCGCAGCCTGTTCTGGATAGACTCCTTGTGTAAGATGAATTATGATCTATATGGAGATTTCGTGTCTTTTGACACCACATTCTCTACGGATATATATGGCTTGCCATTTGCACCGATTATAGGTGTCGACAACCACGGGTCGACCGTCCTATTCGGAGTAGGCCTTTTGAAGGATGAGAAAATAGGGTCATTCAAGTGGCTCCTAAGCACGTTTGTCGAGGCAATGGGATGTAAAGAGCCGAAATACATAATAACATACCAGGACCAGGCGATGAAGACTGCAATAAAGGAAGCTCTTCCGAGGACGAGGCACAGGTTCTGCTGGTGGCATATTAGGAAGAACCTGGAGGAAAATAACGCAGTAGTGTTTGCGCAGCACCCAAGGATGTCTGATGATATATTTCGAATCGTCAAAAACTCACTAGATGATCTTGACGAGGTTGAGCGTGCCTGGAAAGCAGCAATTTCTCTGCACAAGGCGGAAGGCAACAAACATCTGAACATGCTATGGGAACTCCGAAATTTTTGGGTGCCGGCCTACTTCAAGGACTGTTTCTATCCTTTCTCGTCAACAACCACTCGCAGTGAGAGCACGAATTCGATGTGGAAGAATTACGTCGACCACAAGGACACTATAAAAAGGTTTGTTAATGCGTATCACACGATTCAGGAAAATTGCCTCGCCACGCTTGACAAGAAAAGATACCGAACAGAAGAGAAGGCGCCATCACTAGAGACGGTTTTTCTGACTGAAAGACAAGCAAGTCAAGTATACACGAATGAAATTTTCAGGAAATTCCAGTTGGAGCTACGGAGCCGGACTTACTTCAAGTGCTCTGACCTGACAAAGGGGAGGCAGTATTTTTTAAAAAAGATTATTGATCCTGGAGATAAAGTGTGGAGACCATATCCCGGCGAGGAATTTGACTGATCTGAGTTCAGGGTAGATGTGGATGAGCAAAAAGAAATATACAGTTGCAGCTGCAAGAAAATGAGTAGGGATGGCATTCAGTGCTGCCATGTGCTTAAGGTGATGGACCAAACAGGCATGATCGATCAACTTCCAAAATCCTTTGTCATCCCCAGATGGACCAGGAATCTATCAGAGAGTCTGAAAGTTCTGTCTAGAAGTCAAGGTGATAGCATGACCATACAAGACGATGAAACAATGAGATTCGGCCTCGCTTACGCTGAGTTGTCTCTGTTCAAATGCATGCAGAAAAGAGAAGGCATATCGTGTGTTGCGTGAGTGTACGGTAGATATGAAAATAAAATTCATGGCGGCACTTGCCGAGGAACCAGACACAGGCATTCTTGTTGAAACTCTCAAGAACCCTCCCATGAGTGGCTCAAAGGGTACAAAAAAAGGAGATCGAATCAAAGCTGGTTCTGAGAAGAAAGGAAAAGGCTACAAAGCCGCAACCAAGTGCGGCCGTTGTGGAGAAAAGGGTCACAGGAAAACAAACTGCCCGGATAACCCAGAAGTGCAGGAGAGGATGAGGATTGAAGAGAAAAAGAGGAAATCACAGCAAGAGAAGAGGGCAAGGTCAATGAAATGGCCGACAACACCGACAACACCATCGAGGACATCAAACGGCTCAGGACAATGCACTCCAAGCCCAGGAGGAAGATGTCAGACGCCAGCAATTCCAACGACCCCGCTGACAGCAGGGAACATTTACCAAAGTCTTGCATCTACGCCAGAATCAAACATCGCACAAGCCAGGCACATAGAATGCTTGCAGGGAAGCCTGGGACAAGGCACGGAATCTGCGTAGTCCATTTTCAGAAAGGAAAGGTCTGAGTGGAGACTTTTTGGTACCGGAGAACAGTGCGAATAGAAAAATTAAAAGGTAATAATGCAGCTTAAACAGGACGTAAGCAAAAAATAGTGTTGATCGCAATCTTTCGCTTTGTTTTTATGTATGAATATTAATTTTACAGGTAAATAGGTTGAATAGCTATGCAGAAGGGTGGGGTTGCACAAGGGTCGAGAAGGAAGAATGGATCGCTGAACATTCAAAAACAAGGCCGCACGTGGAGCGATGAAATAGCAAGCAATTGGTGGGGATTGTTTATTTTCTTGTGTTGTGTTTATAAGAACGGCTTGTAAGTTAATTTGCTGCAGTTATAGAAACAAAAAAAAATTAAATAAGAACGCCTTTTGCTTCTTTATGTATTTTTTACTCGGCGGACGAAAATATCAGAGGCACAGGTTTCCTTGTTATTTTCCGCAGCCGCGTCGGTTTCTGAATGTGGATCGCAATCTTTCGCTTTGCAGATGCTTCTCTGCTACGTGACAGAGAGATAAAAATAACCTAAGGGCACAAGCAGTCACGGCCATGCCACCGGTGAGTGTTCAACCGTGACTCTCACGGTTGCATGGTCACGCCCGCCGTTATGGAACGAAAACGTTTTTAAACACAGAATCTGGGTCGTGCTGCTGGGGCTGCATAACCGTGGCTTTCCTGGTAACTATGCCTCACCTGTTCTAACGCATGTTCTTCTGTTATGAATGCATGACTGTAAGTAATTCAAATAACCGTGCTTGCGATGCCAACCGTGCCTCATGTGCCTTCACGCGGTGCTTCTGTGATGCAAAGATTTCAATCACAACGGGTCACCGTTGTGTTTGCGTTTCTGTTTACAAATGGATATAGTGCCTGGCAATAGGTTCACGGCATTTGCTGTGAGAGAATCACGTCTTTACATGCTACTAAGGCACGTGGAATCATGGCCGTGCCTGTGTGTGGCATGTAGAACAATGCTTTACAATGCCGAAGGCAGGACCGTGTGTCTCGTTCTTGAAAAGCCGTCGTTCTGCCATCACTTCATTCACTTGGTTTTGTCCGTGTTTTAGCAGAATCATCTGCAAAGCAGAGGCATGGCCTTGAATCTTCTAGTGACTTAATTGTAACATGCACGTTGGGTTTCCGCAATTAACGCACGAACGTGGCTCCACGTAAAACAAAAGCATGCCTCCCTGAGCATCTTTACCATGCCACTCCTGGTTATAGATCAACGGATGCATTTGGAGCACAAAGAGACATGAAGGTGACCTCTGACTTGAATCACTGACACACTTGACGGTTCATGCATTTGAGTTAAAATTTTACAACGAAAACAATTGTAACACGAACAATCGTCCGATTCTATTAGGTTTTCGTAATAATCGCACAATCATGACTCCGGGTAAGAATAAACCATGCATCTCCACCGACTCATTGTGAATACAATTAGAAAACCTCTGTGTGTGACTCTATGTAATTAGAAGACCTTTGAGGGATGTATGCCCGTGCTTGTGACCCTTGACACTAAAACACAGAATAAACGCCCGTGCCTCTATGATGTATGAACATGCTTATGCCCGTACAAGGAAATACGCTTTAAAACAGGGTCTCTCGTATAGGCCATTCCGTGCCTCACAGAGTAAACACCCATGGCTATGCGTAAGACTAAGGTTAGCCTGACTCTATGTAATACCATCGACCATGCCTTTACGCGCTTCATGCTCGTGCCTGTGATAATTGTGATCCCGCGTAAAACGCAAGCATGCCTCTCTGGGCCTCCATACCGTGCCTCTCCTGGTGTTAGAGTCAACGGAGTCATCTGGAACACAAAGAGACACGAACGTAGACACGAACTGTTCTACATGCCTGTGTGGCATGTAGAACAGTGCGTCACAATGCCAAAGGCAAGACCGTGTGTCGGGTACGTGACAATGCCAGGCCGTACCGTGTGTCTGGTACATGACAAGCCGTGACAGGAGCGTTTCAGCAGAATCATTTGCAAAGCAGAGGCACGGCCTTGAATCTTCTATTGACTTAAATGTGAACGTGTCCGTGGAAAATTTTGCTGCTTGTAGTGGCAAGATGATTGTAGAACCGTGCTTCAAGCATCAAACAGATTCTTCTATTGAATGTGTGCCGTAAATAATTAATACACGGACGGGCACACCCATGCCTGGTTTGCGTGTGCAACAGTGCATCTCGTACCTTGAAAGCCGTGGTTCTATTTAATGTTTCAAGCAGTCACCTACCATTGACTTGCTACGAGTAGTACTTAACCCGGTTCCCGCTGTGAGAAAGAAAAATAGAAGAAGTAATTAATCTGGACCCCTCCGCTCCCCGTCGTGGGTATTTAAGGCGTCTCGTGGATTGACAGGTTGTGATCCATTTCTCCAGATCCACCTCAGTGAGCACTGGTCGTGGGCGGCGCCACCCCAGCAACGGAGGTGGAGATGAAAAGCGCTGCTCGTAGCATCAAGAGGTCGAGAGCGGCGCCACCGGCGACGCTGCCTTCTGGTGGTGCGCTAGTCGTTGAAGGGGACGGAAGGGGCGACCGTGCTCCCTCTCGATCCAAGGAAGAAGAATATGGATGTTGTCCGGAACTCATCGACGATCTCCCCGACGCCGTCCTAGGTGAGATCATCTCTCGTATTCCCATCAAGGATGGCATCCGTACTTGAATCCTCGCACGTCGCTGGCGTCCTTTGTGGCCCATCGCTCCTCTGAATCTCGACTGCCGCGAGATCCCTGTCCCACATCTCTTTAACACCCTAGAAACAATTCATATCGAGACTATGCTTCAGCTGTCCGCCTCCACCAAGGAGCGCGCTCGCAAATGCTATTCCGAAACACGGATCTGTCGAAACCCTGTTGTCAGTCTTCCGAAATCCATTCTGTCCGGCTATATTGGCTCGGTTAGCCGCCTCTCTATCCCGACATGCTACCTACAGTGCAGACCCTCCACCATTGATGCCTGGCTCCGATCCTGGAAGCTGGACAATATCCAGGTTCTTGAGTTCTACTACCTCTTCCCAAGATTTTTGACGCAAGAGGTAACACTACTCGATCTATGCACTTCAACTACGCCCTCGGCACCGGAGTCCGTGTTTCGGTTTTCCTCCTCTCTCCACACCCTCGGCTTTGCTCTTTGCCAAATACCATACAATTATGTAGGGACGCTTAAGCTACCACTGGTGAAAAGACTCTCGCTTGTGGAGGTTGATATATCAGACGCGTCGCTGCAAAGCATAATCCACTCTAGTTGCCCTACACTTGAGTCTCTCCTTCTTGTTTGCAATAGAGGAGGTCCTCACGTCACAATAAACTCGTGTAACCTTGTAAGCATTGGCATTTGTTGTCCACACGGAGACCTCATTATTGAGGATGCCCCTTCGCTTCGACGGTTGATTGTTGATTGTCTGGTTGACCACTGTTCGATAACTATTGTCTCTGCACCTAAACTGGAGACGTTGGGTGAATTCGTGTTCGTGTCTCCCTCAACGTGTGTTGAAATACTGACTTTCCTTCATACTGGAACAGAGATGCACTTCTTCCGATGTTTGTTCTATTAATTTGATGGTCTATGTTCTATTATTCATGCGGAGTCAGGAATTGGAGTTAACTGGTGTCTCTGCATCTGAACCGTATCCATGTCGTCTCACGTGTCTTGAGGTTTTGAGTTTTCACGATACTTCCAGCTTCACTTTGTTTGTGAGGAAACAAGTTTTATTTCATCCAACCTTTATTCTATTAGTTTTGTGATCCATCTTCTGTTATTTTTCATCAAGGGTGTTAAGGCAGTCAGTCTAACAACAATGCGTCAATCTGTCAAGACCTTGCTTATCTACATTGATTATAAGGTGGACATTGTCGTTGATTTGCTGCAATGCTTTCCAAAACTGGAGAACTTGTTTGTCGAGGTGATGATCTTCGGAAATGTGCATACTGTAGTATTCGTTCCTTTTCAAAATACTTGTCTTAATTTTGACTGAAATTGATGCACCCGTATCTACACATGATTTATTGTTGGATACATCTATATATAGACAAGTCTATGTCTAACTTCTTATTACGGAGGTGGTAGAAGTAATTGTTTCATTTGGTTTTTTGATGGTCTGTATCTCTTTTTATAGACGCTAAGTATTTTCAACCTATCATTTATATTTTAGGGATCATTGATTTCTTATGGTGAAAAAAACAAATGGCGTCGTAAGTACGGGCAGTTTCTCAAACATCAGGATGTTTGTCTGAAGACAGTAACGCTGGAAGATTATGTTCGCTGCGAGAGTTATGCTGAATTTGCGATGTTCTTTGTTCTTAATGCAAAGGATCTAGAGACCATGACCATGAAGTTTACCTCCCCTCCAGCAGAGTTCACAACACTATTTTACGAAAAGCAACAAAAAGTTCTGGAGTGGCATAGAAGGGCTTCTAAACATGCACGTCTAAGATTATCATCAAGTTGCATCCACGCGCGTCCGCATATAAGAAAGAGGAGTGTTGAATACCTAGATTTGATGGTTCCGTTCAGGTGTGGATGCTGAAATCAGGCCTTGTGTTAGTTGTCCAGGTGTATGGAGTTATTTGTTGTTGCGTTCTTTTGAGCTTGGGTTTTATGTAAACTTTATCAGACAACTATTGTAGTCTTTGCACCGTGTGTAGGCTTGTCTGTTTTTATGTTGCGTGCAGTCATGAAGGAAATGTGTGGCTTTGCGGCTTTGTACGGGCCGGAGGACCATAAAATGTTGTGGCACCAAGGTTAAGAGAAATAAAGTAGATTTAATGTTTCAGTGGAGAGATGTGCGCTGCATGTGTAACCGTGTTGTGTTGTATGTACGACGGTGCCTGTCTTATATATGTACCTGTCATGCACACAATGCCTGCACTACCGTGCCTGTGTTGCAGGTAGAGCGGTGCTTCTCTGATGTACCTGCCATACACACTGAGGAGCTGCAGTTGAGCCTTGAACTGATGGAGCTGCATTTGAGCCGCTACACTGTTTCTTGTCCTCGTGTTGTGGTTATAAAAACGGCTTGTAAGTTTATTTGGTGCAGTTGTAGAAACAAAGCAAATGTAAGCATAACAGATTTTACTTGTTTAGGTATTTTTATTACTCAGCTGGGAAAATATTATAAGGGCGATAGGTTTGTTTGTAAATGTCTGCAGCCCTTTCTTTATGAAGTTGGATGGTGTAACAATACAACCATGCATCTCTGCTACGACACAGGAGAGATGAAAAGAGCTGAAAGCATAGAGAGCCACCACAACGGTGAATCAAACCTTTTTTGCGGGGCGTTATGTAGTGTTTCTGGTTACCGCACAACCGAGTTTCTACTCAACAGGCCACACCGAAATGCGTCTCAAGGATTCTAGCCGTGACACTTCAGACTCACAACCATGCTCTTGACCTTGTCCTGGCATCATGATTTCCGTGCTCTGCTTGAATAACGTGCCTTTCATAGCCACCCTACTGTGCGTGTAGAAAAGGAGCAACGCCAGCTGATAAAGTGCTTTTTCTACTACTAGATGTGTGGCCCTCATTGCATGACTTCCATGCGTTTGACAGTGGCTCTTTGGTACAGAACCGTGGTTGCAGAGAGTGCTTGCTCGTGCTTTTAAGGACATGCCTCACAAAGTAAACAGTGAGGGTTCACATCTGAATCCAATTCTGTTATGTTTCTGTAGTAAACGCGTGAACGTGACTCTGCCTAATACTCAAGTATGCCTCCATGGGCTGCTCGTCCGTGCCTCTCCGCCTAAACGAGTCGACAGAATCATTCGGAAAAGAGACACAAGCGAACATGACTCTATATAATACCACATGATGCCTTTGTGAATTTGATGCCCGTGTCTACAACCCTTATCACTAAAATACAGAAAGTCACAAACGCACATAACCGTGGCTGCAGATACTTTATCAAGAAAGAAGTGTGACGCAACTTAGTACGGAACCGTGTCTGTATGGACTTCACGTCTGTGCTTTTAAATACAAGGAAATAAGCTTTTAAAATCAACGTCTCTCATATAGGCAACTTTGTGCTTCATAGAGTAAACTCACGTGGTTGTGCGTAAGACAAAGGTTCAGTTCCGTGGGCTAGACGCCCGTGCATCTTCGTCTGATCGAGTCTCGCAGGCGAGCATGACTATGTGTAATACCATCGACCATGCGCAATAAACGCATGATTGTGACCCTTCCTAATACTAAAGTATGCCTCCATGGGCTGCTCGTCCGTCCTTCTCCCTCTGAACGAGTCGAGTGAATCATTCGGAACACAAACACAAGTGAACATGACTCTATTTAATACCACAAGTGAATCAAGTGAACATGATTGTATACCACAAATGGATATAGTGCCTGGCAGTAGGTTCACGGTGTTTGCTGTGAGAGAATCACGTCTTTACATGCTACTAAGGCACGTGGAATCACGGCTCTGCATGTTGTGGCATGTAGGACAGTGCTTTACAATGCCGAAGGCAGGACCGTGTGTCTCGTTCATGAAAAGCCGTGGTTCTGCCATCACTTCATTCACTTGGTTTTGTCCGGTTTTAGCAGAATCATCTGCAAAGCAGAGGCACGGCCTTGAATCTTCTAGTGACTTAATTGTAACACGCACGTTGGGTTTCCGCAATTAATGCACGAACGTGACTCCACGTAAAACAAAAGCATGCCCCCCTGAGCATCTTTACCGTGCCACTCCTGGTTATAGATCAATGGATGCATTTGGAGCACAAAGAGACATGAAGGTGACCTCTGACTTGAAACACTGACACACTTGACGGTTCGTGCATTTGAGTTAAAATTTTACAACGAAAACAATTGTAACACGGACAGTCGTCCGATTCTATTAGGTTTCCGTAATAATCGCACAATCGTGACTCCGGGTAAGAATAAACCATGCCTCTCCACCGACTCATTGTGAATACAATTAGAAAACCTCTGTGCATGACTCTATGTAATTAGAAGACCTTTGAGGGTTGTATGTCTGTGCTTGTGACCCTTGACACTAAAACACAGAGTAAACGCCCGTGCCTCTATGATGTATGAACATGCTTATGCCCGTACAAGGAAATACGCTTTAAAACAGGGTCTCTCGTATAGGCCATTCTGTGCCTCACAGAGTAAACACCCATGGCTATGCGTAAGACTAAGGTTAGCCTGACTCTATGTAATACCATCGACCATGCCTTTACGCGCTTCATGCTCGTGCCTGTGATAATTGTGATCCCGCATAAAACGCAAGCATGCCTCTCTGGGCCTCCATATCGTGCCTCTCCTGGTGTTAGAGTCAACGGAGTCATCTGGAACACAAAGAGACACGAACGTAGACACGAACTGTTCTACATGCCTGTGTGGCATGTAGAACAGTGCGTCACAATGCCAAAGGCAGGACCGTGTGTCAGGTACGTGACAATGCCAAGCCGTACCGTGTGTCTGGTACATGACAAGCCATGACAGGAGCGTTTCAGCAGAATCATTTGCAAAGCAGAGGCACGGCCTTGAATCTTCTATTGACTTGAATGTGAACGTGTCCGTGGAAAATTTTGCTGCTTGTAGTGGCAAGATGATTGTAGAACCGTGCTTCAGGCATCAAACAGATTCTTCTATTGAATGTGTGCCGTAAATAATTAATACACGGACGGGCACACCCATGCCTGGTTTGCGTGTGCAACAGTGCATCTCGTACTTGAAAGCCGTGGTTCTATTTAATGTTTCAAGCAGTCACCTACCATTGACTTGCTACGAGTAGTACTTAACCCGGTTCCCGCTGTGAGAAAGAAAAATAGAAGAAGTAATTAATCTGGACCCCTCCGCTCCCCGTCGTGGGTATTTAAGGCGTCTCGTGGATTGACAGGTTGTGATCCATTTCTCCAGATCCACCTCAGTGAGCACTGGTCGTGGGCGGCACCACCCCAGCAACGGAGGTTGAGATGGAAAGCGCTGCTGGTAGCATCAAGAGGCCGAGAGTGGAGCCACCGGCGACGTCGCTTTCTGGTGGTGTGCTGGTCGTCACAGGGGATGGAAGCGGCGACCGTGGTCCCTCCCGATCCGATGAGGAAGAAGAGGGATGTCGTGCGGACCGCATCAGTGATCTCACCGACGGCGTCCTAGGTGAGATCATCTCTCGTCTTCCCATCAAGGATGGCATCCGTACTCGAATCCTCGCACGCCGCTGGCGTACTTTGTGGCCCATCGCTCATCTGAATCTCGACTGCCGCGAGATCTCTGACTCTCGTCTTTTTAACGATGGTGAAAAAGTTCATATTGAGACTATATCTCATATGTGCGCCTTCACCAAGGAGCCCGTTCGCAAATGCTATTCCGGAACGCGCCTCTGTCGAAATTCAAAAGAAAATGCAGTTTTTTGAAATTCAAACGTGGTTTACCTTTTACAAAAGTAAAAATATTTAGAAAGCCGAACATTTTCAAAATTTTCTAATGAACCTTTAAAGACTCGAATATTTTTTCTTAGAATTTGAAACATTTATTGTAAAAGAAAGAACAAAATTGAAAGCGATAACATTTTTCAAAATTATGAACAACTTTTCCAAATGCGAACATTTTCTAAAAACAGGAACAAAATTGAGAAAATGCTGATATTTTATGAAATTAATAATAATATTTTGAAATCGTGTATATTTTATGTAATTCTAGCAAACACTTTTTCAATTTGTGAACAAATTACAAAAACACGGAAATTTTGAATTTGTGAATAAGTTTTGTAAACCAGATTTTTTTCTAAAAATGCGAACACTTTATGAAATTTCGATAACATTTTCTGAATTTACGAACAAGTTTTGGAAACAGAAATATTTTCTGAATTTGTGAACAATGTTTGAAAATAGGAACATTTTCTGAATTTTGAACAAAATTAAGAAATTCAAACGTTTTTAGAAAATTTAAACTGTTATGGATTTATGTACACTTTTGGAAATGAAGTGAACAAATTTTAAAATACTAAAATATTTGTGGAATTTCTGCACAAAATTTGAGAAGACAAACAAAATCTGAAAAAATGAACAAATTTTAAGAAATACAAATAGTTTAAATTGCGGACATTTGTTAAGAAAATAAATTAACTTGAAATGGAAATAGAAAAGAAAAAGGAAAGAAAAAAAGGAAAAAAAGGAAAAAAAAGACAGAAAAAATAAAAAAGCAGAACAAATAAAATTGAAAATGGAAATAAAAAGGAGAAATACAGAAAACGGTTCAGGAACCTTCTGGAGGGTTCCCAAAATCGGTAAAAACTAGCTGGGAAACCTCTAGAAGGTTCCCAAAACCGGAACCTGAAAGCTGTGCGTAAGCTACCACTGGTGAAAAGACTCTCGCTTGTGGTTGTTGATATATCAGACGCATCGCTGTAAAGCATAATCCACTCTAGTTGCCCTGCACTTGAGTCTCTCCTGCTTGTTTGCAATAGAGGAGGTCGTCGTGTCACAGTAAACTCGTCTAATCTTGTAAGCATTGGCATTTGTTGTCCACACGGGGAACTCATTGTTGAGGATGCCCCTTCGCTTCGACGGTTGATTGTTGATTGTCTGGTTGACGACTGTTCGATAACCGTTGTCTCTACACCTAAACTGGAGACGTTGGGTGAATTCGTGTTTGTGTCTCCCTCGAAGTGTCTTGAGATACTGACTTTCCTTAATACTGGAACAGAGATGTACTTGTGCTGATGTTTGTTCTATTAATTTGATGGTCTATGTTGTATTCTTCATGCAGAGTCAGGACTTGGAGGTAACCGCTGTCTCTGCGACTGAACCGTATCCATGTCGTCTGACGTGTCTTGAGGTATTGAGTTTTTATGATACTTCCAGCTTAACTTTATTTGTGAGGAAACAAGTTTTATTCCATCCAACCTTTATGCTATTAGTTTTGTGATCCATCTTCTGTTAACTTTCATCAAGGGTTTGAAGGCAGTCAGTCTAACAACAATGCGTCAATCTGTCAAGACCTTGCTTATCTACATGTATTATAAGATGAACACCGTCGTTGAATTGCTGCAATGCTTTCCAAAACTTGAGAACTTGTTTGTCGAGGTGATGATCTTAAGAAATTTGCATTCTGTAGTACTCGTTCCTTTTTGAAATGCTTGTCTTAATTTTGACTGAAATTGATGCACCCGTATCTACACATGATTTATTGTTGTATACATCCATATATAGACAAGTCTATGTCTAACTTCTTGTTACGGAGGTGGTAGAACTAATTGTTGCATTTGGTTTTTTGATGGTATGTATCTCTTTTTATAGACGCTAAGTATTTTCAACCTATCATTTATATTTTAGAGATCATTGATTTCTTGTGGTGAAAATAACAAATGGCGTCGTAAGTTCCGGCAGTTTCTCAAACATCACGACGTTTGTCTGAAGACAGTATCGCTGGAAGATTATGTTCGCTCTGGGAGGTACGCTGAATTTGCGATGTTCTTTGTTCTTAGTGCAAAGGATCTGGAGACCATGACCATTAAGTTTACCTCCCCTCCCGCAGAGTTCACGAGAGTATTTTACGAACAGCAACAAAGGGTTCTTGAGTGGCATAGAAGGGCTTCTAAACGTGCACATCTTAGATTATCATCAAGTTGCAGCCACACGCGTCCGCATTTAAGAAAGAGGAGTCTTGAATACCTGGATTTGACGGTTCCGTTCAGGTGTGGATGCTGAAATCAGGCCTTGTGTTAGTTGTCCAGGTGTATGGAGTTATTTGTTGTTGCGTTCTTTTGAGCTTGGGTTTTATGTAAACTTTATCAGACAACCATTGTAGTCTTTGCACCGTGTGTAGGCTTGTCAGTTTTTGTGTTGCGTGCAGTCATGAAGGAAATGTGTGGTTTTGCGGCTTTGTACGGGCCGAAGGACGATAAAATGTTGTGGCACCAAGGTTAAGATACATAAAGTAGATTTAATGTTTCAGTGGAGAGATGCGCGCTGCATGTGTAACCGTGCTGTGTTGTATGTACGACGGTGCCTGTCTTATATATGTACCTGTCATGCACACAATGCATGTACAAGCGTGCCTGTGTTGTAGGTAGAGCTGCATGATGGTTGACTTGCATGGTGCCTGTCTTATATATGATGATGGGTGCCTTGCACTGATGGAGCTGCATTTGATCCGCTGCACTGTTTCTGGTATAACACCTAACAGAGTTTACGTGCCAAAACCGCAGGGTACCCAATGCGGACACTTCATGGTTCAATTTGCAAAATACTGGAATGGCATTGATCTCATAAAAGATGATGAGGATTTCGATGTAAGTGAATAGTACGTGAGCAACAATTTTAATTTTTACAAGCAGCACTACTTGAATACTTCAATTATCTCATGAAAGAAAAATAAAAGAATATCCAATGACCTCCATGCAGCAAAGCAACATAGATGCCGAGTGGAAACCAGAGTTCCTTTTTACAGACATATTTGGTGAAACAAACCAAGTAAAGTGCGAGGAACTACCTGGAAGAATAAAGGAATTCAAACCAGAAACTTCAAAGTTCTTTTCCACCAACAAAGGTAAGAAAATCATTTCTACTTATCTTTTTTTGTAATAACCTACCCATCCCACGGTTCACCAATGTCTTTCGTATCACAAGAGCTTACATATTACATATATGCTTCCGCTGAGAGAAATGGATGAAACTAAAAGGGACAAAAGACGAAGCACCAGTCCATACCCAAAACATTCTCATTGCTTCCAACACACAACGGAGGCGTCCGACCTCTTCCATCTAGTCATGAGCGACAGCTGGCAGGAAGAATACAAAAAGTGAGTTGTTTTCTATTGCACCTAAAAAATAGTTGGACAGATGCCAAAAATAATGTAAAAATCTGTTTCTCACTGACCGTGACCTCCAAAATTATTTAATCTCCCTTTCTCAGCAAAACTATATTTAGGCGCATTCGTAGGGACAGTGAAAGCACGCAACTTACTGGAGCCCAACTGAAGGCAATATTTGGTCCAAGACCAGCACAGACGAACATACCACGTCTTATGGAAAAGAGGGTCCTCGATGACATAGCAGAAATCTGGGAAAGCAGACAAGCTTCAAAACAGAGTGACAGAGTAATATTAGGCCCAAACTTTGCAGAGGTAAACTTTTAAAAAACAAAATCTTGTCTATATTGCAACACTACTCTTTTTATATTGTTACACAGCTCTTTTTTCTAACAGTTTTTTTCATCATAATTATTGTTTGCAGCATATATTGGATTTAAAGAAACACATAACTGGTATTAAAAAATTTAAAAATGAATTGCAAAAAACAAAGAATCAGCTGGTTCCCATGTATCTCAAGGAAAATCAACGGAAAAAGCTCTCAACAGCAAACATGGTAACAACCCTTTCCTCCATGACAAAATCTAAAAATATGTGTTCTATTAAATTACTTTATACTAAACTGTCATCTAAACAACAAGTATTTTGTACGCAGATATTCGTTCCAATGGAGAAGCATGACCGCTATGTACTATATGTGCTGGACAAATACAAACACAAAGTTCACATTATTGATCCTCGAGAAACGACTCAGGAGGAATTTGAGAAAGAAAAGATAGACATGGATAAATTGGTTCCAAAAGAAGCAAGTCGAGTTCTTCAGGAAAATAAAGATGCTGAAAAAGAAAGAGAAAGACAGTTTCATGAATATCATGTTCATAAGTCGGCAATTGTAAGCATTTATACATAACAATTTATTCAGTTTTACAAGTTGCAATATTAAAACAATTAATTACAAAATGCAATATTCCCAGGTGCCTAGGTTTAAAGAAGTCTTCAACACTATACTAGGACAAACAATGAATGCCAAGGGTACAAGATGGCAGATTCATACCGCGTGCAAGATGTTCCGGTGGTAGAAAAGGGAGAATCAACATTTGCTGTTTTAAAGCTTGCATTCCTCTACAATGGTGAAAAGTTTGTCGAAGACCCGGAAGATTTGACAGTAAGTTTATATAGATTTACTTATAAAGAACTTAAATGCAAAAACTCTAATAATATACTTCCCTTCTCGGCAAAATTTCACAGGATGAGGTCGAAGACTGGAGGGCAGAGGCAATGTACATTCTCTTAAGTAGCGAGATGAATCAAGTCAAAGGTAGTGAAATGCGTGACGAGATTAGCAAGATCTTGAGCAGAAATGAAGACTAAAACTTTTGATTTAGCCCGCGAGGCTAATTCTATCTAGACGTGACAAAAAAGTTTGTCAATAACTCACATTTGTATGTAATGTAGTTATAAATTGCGTGTTCATGTTGAAAAGGGAACTATTTTCGACAACAGTGCCTCTTACATCATCAGAGAGTGTCAGTAAACTATAAACAACAATGCCTCTTCTTATTTGTACGACATCAGTGACTCACAAAACGAACCCTTGCGCGTGACTCTGGAAACCACCCTCCCGTGCCTCCAGAGGTGAAATGGCCTTTGTGCCACCAAACCCTGGGTCACCATGCCTCCACGCAATATCCACACACACACGTACCCTTACGCGTGACTCTGGAGACCATCCTCCCGTGCCTCCAGAGCTGAAATGGCCTTTGTGCCACCAAACCCTGGGTCACCATGCCTCCAGGCAATATCCACACACACACATACCCTTACGCGTGACTCTGGAGACCACCCTCCCGTGCCTCCAGAGGTGAAATTGTTGGGGAACGTAGTAATTTCAAAATTTTCCTACGCGCACGCAAGATCATGGTGATGCATAGCAACGAGAGGGGAGAGTGTTGTCTCGTACCCTCGTAGACCGAAAGCGGAAGCGTTATAACAACGCGGTTGATGTAGTCGTACGTCTTCACGATCCGACCGATCCAAGCACCGTTACTCCGGCACCTCCGAGTTCTTGGCACACGTTCAGCTCGATGACGATCCCCGGGCTCCGATCCAGCAAAGCGTCGGGGAGGAGTTCCGTCAGCACGACGGCGTGGTGACGATCTTGATGTTCTATTGTCGCAGGGCTTCGCCTAAGCACCGCTACAATATGACTGAGGTGGAATATGGTGGAGGGGGGCACCGCACACGGCTAAGGAACGATCACGAAGATCAACTTGTGTGTCCATGGGGTGCCCCCTGCCCCCGTATATAAAGGAGCAAGGGAGGGAGGAGGCCGGCCCTATGTTTGGCGCGCCAAGGGGAGTCCTACTCCCACCGGGAGTAGGATTCCCCCTTTCCTAGTCTAACTAGGAGTTCTTCCTTGTAGGGGGAGTAGGAGAGAAGGAAAGGGAAGAGAGAAGGAGAAGGAAGGAGGGGGGCGCCCCCCCCCCCTCCCTAGTCCAATTCGGACTAGTCCAAGGGGAGGGGTGCGGCCACCCTTTTGGCCCTTTCTCTCCTTTCCCGTATGGCCCAATAAGGCCCAATACGAATTCCTGTAACTCTCCAATACTCCGATAAATACCCGAACCACTCAGAACCTTTCCGATGTCCGAATATAGTCGTCCAATATATCGATCTTTACGTCTCGACCATTTCGAGACTCCTCGTCATGTCCCCGATCTCATCCGGGACTCCGAACTCCTTCGGTACATCAAAACTCATAAACTCATACTAACTGTCATCGTAACCTTAAGCGTGCGGACCCTACGGTTCGAGAACAATGTAGACATGACCGAGACACATCTCCGGTCAATAAACAATAGCGGGACCTGGATGCCCATATTGGCTCCTACATATTCTACGAAGATCTTTATCGGTCAGACCGCATAACAACATACATTGTTCCCTTTGTCCATCGGTATGTTACTTGCCCGAGATTCGATCGTCGGTATCCAATACCTAGTTCAATCTCGTTACCGGCAAGTCTCTTTACTCGTTCCGTAATACATCATCTCGCAACTAACTCATTAGTTGCAATGCTTGCAAGGCTTAAGTGATGTGCATTACCGAGAGGGCCCAGAGATACCTCTCCCACAATTGGAGTGACAAATCCTAATCTCGAAATACGCCAACCCAACATCTACCTTTGGTGACACCTGTCGTACTCCTTTATAATCACCCAGTTACGTTGTGACGTTTGGTAGCACCCAAAGTGTTCCTCCGGCAAACGGGACTTGCATAATCTCATAGTCAAAGGAACATGTATAAGTCATGGATAAAAGCAACAGCAACATACTAAACGATCGGGTGCTATGCTAATGGAATGGGTCATGTCAATCAGATCATTCAACTAATGATGTGACCTTGTTAATCAAATGACAACTCCTTTGTCCATGGTTAGGAAACTTAACCATCTTTGATTAACAAGCTAGTCAAGTAGAGGCATACTAGTGACACTCTGTTTGTCTATGTATCCACACATGTATTATGTTTCCAGTTAATACAATTCTAGCATGAATAATAAACATTTATCATGATATGTAAGGAAATAAATAATAACTTTATTATTGCCTCTAGGGCATATTTCCTTCAGTCTCCCACTTGCACTAGAGTCAATAATCTAGTTCACATCGCCATGTGATTTAATAGCAATAGTTCACATCACCATGTGATTAACACCCATAGTTCACATCGCCACGTGACCAACATCCAAAAGGGTTTACTATATTCAGTAATCTAGTTCACATCGCTATGTGATTAACACCCAAAGAGTACTAAGGTGTGATCATGTTTTGCTTGTGAGAGAATCTTAGTCAACGGGTCTTTCACATTCAGATCCGTTATGTATTTTGCAATTTTCTATGTCTACAATGCTCTGCACAGAGCTACTCTAGCTAATTGCTCCCACTTTCAATATGTATCTAGATCGAGACTTAGAGTCATCCAGATCGGTGTCAAAACTTGCATCGACGTAACCCTTTATGACGAACCTTTTGTCACTTCCATAATCGAGAAACATATCCTTATTCCACTAAGGATAATTTTGACCGTTGTCCAGTGATCTACTCCTAGATCACTATTGTACTCCCTTGCCAAACTCAGTGTAGGGTATACAATAGATCTGGTACACAGCATGGCATACTTTATAGAACCTATGGCCAAGGCATAGGGAATGACTTTCATTCTCTTTCTATCTTCTGCCGTGGTCGAGTTTTGAGTCTTTACTCAACTTCATACCTTGTAACACAGGAAAGAACTCTTTCTTTGACTGTTCCATTTTGAACTACTTCAAAATCTTGTCAAGGTATGCACTCATTGAAAACTTATCAAGTGTCTTGATCTATCTCTATAGATCTTGATGCTCAATATGTAAGCAGCTTTACCGAGGTCCTTCTTCGAAAAACTTCTTTCAAACAATCCTTTATGCTTTGCAGAATAATTCTACATTATTTATGATCAACAATATGTCATTTACATATACTTATCAGAAATGCTGTAGTGCTCCCACTCACTTTCTTGTAAATACAGGCTTCACCGCAAGTCTGTATAAAACTATATGCTTTGATCAACTCATCAAAGCGTATATTCCAACTCCGAGATGCTTGCACCAGTCCATAAATGGATCGCTGGAGCTTGCACATTTTTGTTAGCACCTTTAGGATTGACAAAACCTTCTGGTTGCATCATATACAACTCTTCTTTAATAAATCCATTAAGGAATGCAGTTTTGTTTTATCCGTTTGCCAGATTTCATAAAATGCGGCAATTGCTAACATGATTCGGACAGACTTAAGCATAGATACAAGTGAGAAACTCTCATCGTAGTCAACACCTTGAACTTGTCGAAAACCTTTTGCGACAATTCTAGCTTTGTAGATAGTAACACTACTATCAGCGTCCGTCTTCCTCTTGAAGATCCATTTATTTTCTATGGCTTGCCGATCATCGGGCAAATCCATCAAAGTCCATACTTTGTTCTCATACATGGATCATATCTCAGATTTCATGGCCTCAAACCATTTCGTGGAATCTGGGCTCATCATCGCTTCCTCATAGTTCGCAAGTTCATCAAGGTCTAGTAACATGACTTCCAGAACATGATTACCGTACTACTATGGTGCGGATCTCACTCTGGTTTACCTACGAGATTCGGTAGTTACTTGATCTGAAGTTACATGATCATCATCATTAGCTTCCTCACTAATTGGTGTAGCAGTCACAAGAACAGATTTCTGTGATGAACTACTTTCCAATAAGGGAGAAGTTACAATTACCTTATCAAGTTCTACTTTCCTCCCACTCACTTCTTTCAAGAGAAACTCCTTCTCTGGAAAGGATCCATTCTCAGCAACGAATATCTTGCCTTCGGATCTGTGATAGAAGGTGTACCCAACTGTCTTCTTTGGGTATCCTATGAAGACATATTTCTCCGATTTGGGTTTGAGCTTATCAGGATGAAACTTTTTCGTATAAGCATCACAACCCCAAACTTTAAGACAAGACAACTTTGGTTTCTTGCCAAACCACAGTTCATACGGTGTTGTCTCAACGGATTTAGATGGTGCCCTTTTTAACGTGAATGCAGTTGTCTCTAATGCATAAACCCCAAAACGATAGTGGTAGATCGGTAAGAGACATCATAGATCGCATTATATCTAATAAAGTACGGTTATGACGTTCGGATACACCATTACACTGTGGTGTTCCAGGTGGCACGATTTTGTGAAACTATTCCACATTGTTTTAACTGAAGACCAAACTCGTAACTCAAATACTCTTCTCCACGATCAGATCGTAGAAACTTTATTTTCTTGTCACGATGATTTTTCACTTCACTCTGAAATTCTTTGAACCTTTCAAACGTTTCAGACTTACGTTTCATCAAGTAGATATACTCATATATTCTCAAATCATCTATGAAGATCAGAAAACAACGATACTTGCCGCGAGCCTTAACACTCATCGGACTGCATACATCAGTATGTATTATTTCCAATAAGTCAGTTGCTCGCTCCATTTTTCCGGAGAACAGCGTTTTAGCCATCTTGCCCAAGAGGCATGGTTCGCAAGCATCAAGTGATTCATAATCAAGTGATTCCAAAATCCCATCAGCATGGAGTTTCTTCATGCGCTTTACACCAATATGACCTAAACGGCAGTGCCACAAATAGGCTGCACTATCATTATTAAGTTCGCATCTTTTGGTTTCAATATTATGAATATGTGTATCACTACGATCGAGATCCAATGAACTATTTTCATTGGGTGTGTATGACCATAAAAGGTTATATTCATGTAAACAGAACAACAATTGTTCTCTAACTTAAATGAATAATCATATTGCAATAAACATGATCAAATCATATTTATGCTCAACGCAAACACCAAATAACACTTATTTAGGTTCTTCACTAATCCCGAAAGTATAGGGAGTGTACGATGATGATCATATCAATCTTGGAACTATTTCCAACACACATCGTCACTTCACCCTTAACTAGTTTCTGTTCATTCTGCAACTCCTGTTTCGAGTTACTATTCTTAGCAACTGAACCAGTACCAAATACCGAGGGGTTGCTATAAACACTAGTAAAGTACACATCAATAACATGTATATCAAATATACCTTTGTTCACTTTGCCATCCTTCTTATTCACCAATTACTTGGGGTAGTTCCGCTTCTAGTGACCAGTCCCTTTGCAGTAGAAGCACTCAGTCTCAGGATTAGGTCCAGACTTGGGCTTCTTCACTTGAGCAGCAACTTGCTTGCTGTTCTTCTTGAACTTCCCCTTTTTTCCTTTGCCCTTTTCTTGAAACTAGTGATCTTGTCAACCATCAACACTTGATGCTCTTTCTTGATTTCTACCTTCATCAATTTCATCATCATGAAAAACTCGGGAGTCGTTTTCGTCATCCCTTGCATATTATAGTTCATCACGAAGTTCTACTAACTTGGTGATGGTGACTAGACAATTCTGTCAATCACTATCTTATCTGGAAGATTAACTCCCACTTGATTCAAGCGATTGTAGTACTCAGTCATTCTGAGCACATGCTCACTAGTTGAGCGATTCTCCTCCATCTTTTAGCTATGGAACTTGTTGGAGACTTCATATCTCTCAACTCGGGTATTTGCTTGAAATATTAACTTCAACTCCTGGAACATCTCATATGGTCCATGACGTTCAAAACGTCTTCGAAGTCCCGATTCTAAGCTGTTAAGCATGGTGCACTAAACTATTAAGTAGTCATCATATTGAGCTAGCAAAAACGTTCATAACGTCTGCATCTGCTCCTGCAATAGGTCCGTCACCTAGCGGTGCATCAAGGACATAATTCTTCTATGCAGCAATGAGGATCAACCTCAGATCACGGATCCAATCTGCATCATTGCTACTAACATCTTTCAACACAATTTTCTCTAGGAACATATCAAAATAAAAACATGAAAGCAACAACGCGAGCTATTGATCTACAACATAGATATGCTAATACTACCAGGACTAAGTTCATGATAAATTTAAGTTCAATTAATCATATTACTTAAGAACTCCCACTTAGATAGATATCTCTCTAATCCTCTAAGTGATCACGTGATCCAAATCAACTAAACCATGTCCGATCATCACATGAGATGGAGTAGTTTCAATGGTGAACATCATTATGTTGATCATATCTACTATATGATTCACGCTCGACCTTTCGGTCTCCGTGTTCCGAGGTCATATCTTATATGCATAGCTCGTCAAGTATAACCTGAGTATTCCGCGTGTGCAACTGTTTTGCACCCGTTGTATTTGAACGTAGAGCCTATCACACCCGATCATCACGTGGTGTCTCAGCACGAAGAACTTTCGCAACGGTGCATACTCAGGGAGAACACTTCTTGATAATTAGTGAGAGATCATCTTATAATGCTACCGTCAATCAAAGCAAGATAAGATGCATAAAAGATAAACATCACATGTAATCAATATAAGTGATATGATATGGCCATCATCATCTTGTGCTTGTGATCTCCATCTCCGCAACACCGTCATGATCGCCATCGTCACCGGCGCGACACCTTGATCTCCATCGTAGCATCGTTGTCGTCTCGCCAATCTTATGCTTCTACGACTATCGCTACCGCTTAGTGATAAAGTAAAGCATTACAGGGCGATTGCATTGCATACAATAAAGCGACAACCATACGACTCCTGCCGGTTGCCGATAACTCGGTTACAAAACATGATCATCTCATACAATAAAATTTAGCATCATGTCTTGACCATATCACATCACAACATGCCCTGCAAAAACAAGTTAGACGTCCTCTACTTTGTTTGTTGCAAATTTTACGTGGCTGCTACGGGCTTTAAGCAAGAACCAATCTCACCTACGCATCAAAACCACAACGATAGTTTGTCAAATAGACTCCGTTTTAACCTTCTCAAGGACCGGGCGTAGCCATACTCGGTTCAACTAAAGTTGGTGAGACAGTCTCGCGCAAGCCATCTGTGTGCAAAGCACGTCGAGGGAACCGGTCTCGCGTAAGCGTACGCGTAAGGTTGGTCCGGGTCGTATCATCCAACAATACCGCTGACCCAAAGTATGACATGCTGGTAGGCAGTATGACTTGTATCGTCCACAACTCACTTGTGTTCTACTCGTGCAAATAACATCAAACCATAAAAACCTAGGCTCGGATGCCACTGTTGGGGAACGTAGTAATTTCAAATTTTCCTACGCACACGCAAGATCATGGTGATGCATAGCAACGAGAGGGGAGAGTGTTGTCTACGTACCCTCGTAGACCGAAAGAGGAAGCGTTATAACAACGCGGTTGATGTAGTCGTACGTCTTCATGATCCGACCGATCCAAGCACCGTTACTCCGGCACCTCCGAGTTCTTGGCACACGTTCAGCTCGATGACGATCTCCGGGCTCCGATCTAGCAAAGCGTCGGGGAGGAGTTCCGTCAGCACGACGGCGTGGTGACGATCTTGATGTTCTATTGTCGCAGGGCTTCGCCTAAGCACCGCTACAATATGACCGAGGTGGAATATGGTGGAGGGGGGCACCGCACACGGCTAAGGAACGATCACGAAGATCAACTTGTGTGTCCATGGGGTGCCCCCTGCCCCCGTATATAAAGGAGCAAGGGAGGGAGGAGGCCGGCCCTATGTTTGGTGCGCCAAGGGGAGTCCTACTCCCACCGGGAGTAGGATTCCCCCTTTCCTAGTCTAACTAGGAGTTCTTCCTTGTAGGGGGAGTAGGAGAGAAGGAAAGGGAAGAGAGAAGGAGAAGGAAGGAGGGGGGCGCCCCCCCCCCCTGCCTAGTCCAATTCGGACTAGTCCAAGGGGAGGGGTGCGGCCACCCTTTTGGCCCTTTCTCTCCTTTCCCGTATGGCCCAATAAGGCCCAATACGAATTCCCGTAACTCTCCGGTACTCCGATAAATACCCGAACCACTCAGAACCTTTCCGATGTCCGAATATAGTCGTCCAATATATCGATCTTTACGTATCGACCATTTCGAGACTCCTCGTCATGTCCCCGATCTCATCCGGGACTCCGAACTCCTTCGGTACATCAAAACTCATAAACTCATAATAACTGTCATCGTAACCTTAAGCGTGCGGACCCTACGGTTCGAGAACAATGTAGACATGACCGAGACACATCTCCGGTCAATAAACAATAGCGGGACCTGGATGCCCATATTGGCTCCTACATATTCTACGAAGATCTTTATCGGTCAGACCGCATAACAACATACGTTGTTCCCTTTGTCCATCGGTATGTTACTTGCCCGAGATTCGATCGTCGGTATCCAATACCTAGTTCAATCTCGTTACCGGCAAGTCTCTTTACTCGTTCCGTAATACATCATCCCGCAACTAACTCATTAGTTGCAATGCTTGCAAGGCTTAAGTGATGTGCATTACCGAGAGGGCCCAGAGATACCTCTCCCACAATTGGAGTGACAAATCCTAATCTCGAAATACGCCAACCCAACATCTACCTTTGGTGACACCTGTAGTACTCCTTTATAATCACCCAGTTATGTTGTGACGTTTGGTAGCACCCAAAGTGTTCCTCCGGCAAACGGGAGTTGCATAATCTCATAGTCAAAGGAACATGTATAAGTCATGGATAAAAGCAACAGCAACATACTAAACGATCGGGTGCTATGCTAATGGAATGGGTCATGTCAATCAGATCATTCAACTAATGATGTGACCTTGTTAATCAAATGACAACTCC
Organism: Aegilops umbellulata; assembly: GCA_032464435.1. NCBI lineage: Eukaryota > Viridiplantae > Streptophyta > Magnoliopsida > Poales > Poaceae > Aegilops > Aegilops umbellulata. The sequence continues at coordinate 498,449,718 of CP136055.1, read as the reverse complement.
TTTGTCCATGGTTAGGAAACTTAACCATCTTTGATTAACAAGCTAGTCAAGTAGAGGCATACTAGTGACACTCTGTTTGTCTATGTATCCACACATGTATTATGTTTCCAGTTAATACAATTCTAGCATGAATAATAAACATTTATCATGATATGTAAGGAAATAAATAATAACTTTATTATTGCCTCTAGGGCATATTTCCTTCAGTCTCCCACTTCAAACCCGAGCCTCCGGAGGCAACATACCAATGCCTTCATAGTATACACACACGTGAATGCACGCACAAACCTAGCTCGTAAGCAGACGTGACTGCAATTACTTCAAACCCGTGCCTTTAGCACAACCTTTGGCACATGCTTCAAACACATGCTTCAAACCTGTGCCTTCAGCACAACCTACTATATAAAAATTAAACAAGCAGGTTCCCTCGCGTCGGAGGCGCCGTGCCACACCACGACCAACACACACTTCGACCTATACCCCCCCCTTCAAGATGTTTATGAAAAATTGAACGAGCCGAAGGCGAGCCGGAGGTTCCCTCGCGTCGGAGGCGCCGTGCCACACGATGATGTACAACGCGCCGCACGAACCAGGACGCCGCACGAACAACACACACTTCGACCTATGCCCCCCCTTCAAGATGTTTATGAAAAATTGAACGAGCCGAAGGCGAGTTGGAGGTTCCCTCGCGCCGGAGGCGCCGTGCCACACGACGACGTACAACGCGCCTCATGAACCAGGACGCCGCACGACCAACACACACTTCGAACTATGCCACCCCTTCAAGATGTTTATGAAAAATTGAACGAGCAGAAGGCGAGCCGGAGGTTCCCTCGTGTAACGCCCTCGATGCGGCTATATCTCCCACGTGTCGAGGCACGACTTAGAGGCATAACCGCATTGAAAGCAATGTCGCAAGTGAGGTAATCTTCACACAATCCATGTAATAAATAAAGGGGAAAGATACATAGTTGGCTTACAATCGCCACTTCACACAAGTACATAAATAACATCCATCAAACAGATTACACTCAAGGTCCGACTACGGCACCAAAATGAAAGAAGACTACCCCAAATGCTAAACAGATCCCCGGATCACCCAACTGGGCTCCACTACTGATCATCTGGAAAAGAAACATAGTAACGGCCACGTTCCTCATCGAACTCCCAAGTGAGCTTGGTCGCGTCATCTGCACTGACATCGTTGGTACCTGCAACTGAGGTGATAATATCTGTGAGTCACGGGGACTCAGCAATCTCACACCCGCGAGATCAAGACTATTTAAGCTTAAAGGTGGGAAAGGGGTTTGTGGGGTGGAGCTGCAGCAAGCGACTAGCATATGGTGACTACAGCGCAAAAGAGAGCGAGAAGAGAAGGCAAAGCACGGTCGTGAAGCAAGAAGTGATCAAGAAGTGATCCTGAAATGACCTACGTCAGACATAACTCCAACAACCGTGTTCACTTCCCGGACCCCGCCGAGAAGAGACCATCACGGTTACACACGCGGTTGATGTGTTTTTAGTTAAGGTCAACTTCGGGTTTTCTACAACCGGACATCAACAAATTCCCATCTGCCTCATAACCGCGGGCACGGCTTTCGAAAGATAATACTCTGCAGGGGTGTCCCAACTTAGCCCATGATAAGCTCTCACGGTCAACGAAGGATATTCCTTCTACCGGGAAGACCCAATCAATCTCGAAATCCCGGACTACAAGACATTTCGACAGCAACAAAATAAGTCCAGCAAAGCCGCCCGATTGTGCCGACAAATCCTGATAGGAGCTGCACATATCTCGGTCTCAGGGCACATCCGGATAAGTCAAGCTACGAGTAAAACCAGGCCTCGAGTTTCCTCGAGGGGGCCCCGCAGGCTGCTCGGTTCGAACCAGCACTTAGAGAGAAGCACTGGCCCGGGGGGGCTAAAATAAAGATGACCCTCGGGCTCGCGAAAACCCGGGGGAAAAAAGGGTAGGTGGTGGCAAATGGTAAAACCAATGTTGGGCCTTGCTGGAAAAGTCCCATTCAAAGCAAACTGTCAGGGGGGTCCCATAAATCACCCAACCGTGTAAGGAACGCAAACTCCGGGAACATAACACCGGTATGACGGAAACTAGGGTGGCAAGAGTGGAACAAAACACCAGGCATAAGGCCGAGCCTTCCACCCTTTACCAAGTATATAGATGCATTAATTAAATAAGAGGTATTGTGATATCCCAACAAGTAAACATGTTCCAACAAGGAACAACAAGTCCATGTTCCAACAAGGAACAAACTTCATCTTCACCTGCAACTAGCAACGCTATAAGAGGGGCTGAGCAAAGCAGTAACATAGCCAAACAACGGTTTGCTAGGACATGGATGGTTAGGGGCTGACATGGCAATATAGGAGGCATGATATAGCAAGTGGTAGGTATCGCAGCATGGGCATAGCAAAAGAGCGAGCAATCTAGCAAGCAAAGATAGAAGTGATTTCGAGGGTATGGTCATCTTGCCTGCAAGGTTCTCAGAGTTGTCGAAAGCTTGGTCCTCGTAAGCGTTCTCAACGGAATCCTTGGTCACGTACTCGTCTCCCGGCTCTACCCAAGACAAGAGAACAAGCAAAGGAACCAAAATCAACCACGATGCAATGCGCAAGCAACATGATGCAAAACATGGCATGATATGCGAGAGGTGATATGCAATGCGTATGCATGCTCCGGAAGGACAAGGATGAACAGGGCATAATTTTGGCAAACCAAGCATGCCACTGGATAGATGAGGTGATTTCGGTTGAAATCGATATAAAGACCACCGGAATCGGATGCACGGTTTGCAAATGGCAAGCAATACAAGAATGACACGAAACTGCCATAAACAGCATGATGCTACTTAGCAAACAACAATTAATTAAGCTACTGCACCCAAATATGGCGACAAAGCATATGAAAGTAATCTACACAAGATGCACGACAAAAGATGAACACTGAGCTACGGCTAAATCACAACATAACAGGTACAAACAATCATGGCAAAAGTGCAAATGATAACAGGTTCTCAGACTTAGTGAAAATATCAACAAGCAGAAACTGACATCAGGATGGCATGTTTAGAGCAATGAAACAACATGCTACAGGTACATAAAATAGCAAAGAAAAGCATGGCATGAATATAATCATAGCACTTGACAAAAGTCCTTTACTGACCATAAGCCAAAAAAGGATCAGAAAATATGCTTACACCCATGACAATTAAGCAAGTTTCGTTACAGGTTTCAGACTTAGCAGAAAGCTTGACATGGCAGAAAACTAATAACGACTAGGCATGTTCGTGAGCTCGATACACTCACTACAGAGCAATTCATGATAAACTAAGCATACATACATCAAGAAGACATGGCATAGTAACTAGACATGGCAATAATAACATCATATCATGCAAGGATCAACTACACCAAGCTTGGCAAAATTGAATAACACATAAACAATCTGCCAGCAACATTTTGAAGCAAAAGTAGAGCTCGATTGACTCAAGCTATGGCACTCCATAATTGCAAACAAAGGCATGGATGGATAGAGCAAATACTCAAGTTCAAAACTCCCTAACTGATCATGCTCAAATTATGCATAGATCTCTCGAAAACAACATGAACACATGGCATAAAAATAACAGCAGTCAGGGACTTAGTGAAATCACTAAGTCTCTGAAATCAGCAACATCAAGTGACCTAGTTTGCATGCTTGTGCTAGTCATCACATAGATCACAAAAATACATGGCAAAATCCTCTGGATAGGTAACATGGCATATTACAAAACTCATGTAGGACTCAACTTCATAGGAGGTACACATCAATCATGGCAAAAATGATAAAAGTGCATGATCAGATAAGATCCAGCAACTAACTTCAACTAGCCCTCTTCTAACAGCATTTCGGGCATCAAGATGACTTCAAATGAAAATGATGCAATGGAACAAAATGATGTACTCTTCGAGACGAACAATTCGACATATTATACGCGCGAAACGGAGCTACGGATGCAAAGATATCGCAGGATGAACAAGGCATGATGATGATGCAACGTGAGGACTTAGCAGAAATCTGGGAGAGGCAAAAGTCAACCTCTCAGCGCGGATTTCGAGGATGGCCGGAGAAGTCGCCGGCGAGGTGGAAGAAGAGGCCGGCGAGGTCGGGGGTCACCGGATCCGGCCCTCCCGCGGCCGGATCTGGCCGGAGACGGGGCTGACGGGGACCGAGGCGGCGCCGGCGAGCTCCGGTCGCGGCGACGCGGTCGGCGGGCGGCGTCGGTGGCCCCCACTCAGAGGAACCGACGTCCTCGTCGGGCCACAGGAACGTTCCCTCTTGGCACAAACGTCTGTGCTTCCAGTCCGGTACATGTGCCATGCCGGGTGCCATGACGGGTCACAAACGTCATGAACAACATGACCGCGCACCTGTCCGCAACCATCCGTGTAACCGCAAGGGTCGGCTCTGATACCAACTTGTAATGCCCCGGACACACCCGCCGGTGGTCGTTACTCCTGGCGGGATCTAGACTGGCCTCATAGATCAATACTTGTCTTTTCTGCACACTTTGCCCTCACTCGTGCGCACCCGGGAGCAACTTCCCGGTCGGTCACCCATCCTGACACTACTTCAAGCTGAGCACGCTTAACTTTGGAGTTCTGTCCGAATGGCTCCCGGAAAAGAAGGAATTCCTTATTGATATGAGTAGTCTATCATCCCTAATAAGCCAGGCAATCACACCTCGTGCCGGAGGCGCCGTGCCACACGACAACGTACAACGCGCCGCATGAACCAGGACGCCGCACGACCAACACACACTTCGACCTATGCCCCCCCCTTCAAGATGTTTATGAAAAATTGAACGAGCTGAAGGCGAGCCGGAGGTTCCCTCGCGCCAGAGGCGCCGTGCCACACGACAACGTACAACGCTCCGCACGAACCAGGCGCCGCACGACCAACACACACTTCGACCTATGCCCCCCCTTCAAGATGTTTATGAAAAATTGAACGAGCCGAAGGCGAGCCGGAGGTTCCCTCGCGCCGGAGGTGCCGTGCCACACGACGACGTACAACGCGCCGCCTGAACCAGGGCGCCGCATGACCAACACACACTTTGACCTATGCCCCTCCTTCAAGATGTTTATGGAAAATTGAACGAGCCGAAGGCGAGCCGGAGGTTCCCTCGCGCCGGAGGCGCCGTGCCACATGACGACGTATAACGCGCCGCACAAACCAGGACGCCGCATGACCAACACACACTTCGACCTATGCCCCCATTCAAGATGTTTATGAAAAATTGAACGAGTCGAAGGTTTCCTCGCGCCGGAGGCGCCGTGCCACACGACGAAGTACAACGTGCCGCACGAACCAGGACGTCGCACGACCAACACACACTTCGACCTATGCCCCCCCCCCCTTCAAGATGTTTATGAAACATTGAACGAGTCGAAGGCGAGCCGGAGGTTCCCTTGCGCCGGAGGCGCCGTGCCACAGGACGACGTACAACGCGCTGCACGAACCAGGACGCCACACGACCAACACACACTTCGACCTATGCCCCCCTTCAAGATGTTTATGAAAAATTGAACGAGCCGATGGCGAGCCGGGGGTTCCCTCGCGCAAGAGGCGCTGTGCCACATGACGATGTACAACGCGCCGCACGAACTAGGACGGCGCACGACCAACACACACTTCGACCTATGCCTCCCCTTCAAGATGTTTATGAAAAATTGAACGAGCCGAAGGCGAGCCGGAGGTTCCCTCACGCCGGAGGCGCCATGCCACACGACGACGTACAACGCGCCGCACGAACCAGGACGCCGCACGACCAACACACACTTCGACCTATGCCCCCCTTTCAAGATGTTTATTGAAAATTGAACGAGCCGAAGGCGAGCCGGAGGCGCTTTTCTTCAATTTAGTAAAGTTATTATACACCCGTGCCTCTTCTAGTGTTCATTTGTGCCTATAAAGAAGTCACATGATTGAATGATTCTGGAGACTCCTGTTTTACATTAAAAAGTTGCTTTTTTTCTTTACTTGAAAGGTCACATTTGATAGTGTTGGTAGTCCCCGCCCGTAACTACCCCATAAATCTCCATTACCTGGAAATATAATGGGAACAAAAAGGGAAACAGGGAACCAACCGCGCAAGCTGGTATTTTTTTTTGTGTTTTCGCGCGGAAAGGGAAAACGGAAAATTCTGGTAGTTCAAGGGTCAAACTGCAAAACGCACCAAACCACAAACCGGAAATGGAAAACCGGGAACCAACCGCGCAATTGGTTTTCCCTTGCGGGAGCGCTCCGCGCGCGACACTTGTCATGTACGCTCCCGAACCGCTCGTTACGAGCGCTTCGAAGCGCTCGTTAACTAGTTGCTCCCAGGCAAGGAGGTGCTAGTAAAATCAGTGGCCCAGGTCGCGGATGTCCTATGTGCCACTTACTGCGGCAAACAGTCGATACTACACAAAGGGAGTAGCTGACCTGGGCTGTCCCATTTAGGTAGCGCGCCGTGAAATTAACAACAAAAATAGGACCCTAGGTGGAATTCGAATCCCCGATCGGCAGTAACACGAACGCGCAGCTAGCCAGTGCGACTAGTTTTTTTTTTTTTTTTGCGAGGGAGTGCGACTAGTTAACTCTGCATTTTTAGTCTAACCTTTAAAGACTCGAATATTTTTTCTTAGAATTTGAAACATTTATTGTAAAAGAAAGAAGAAAATTGAAAGCAAGAACATTTTTCAAAATTACGAACAACTTTTCCAAATGCGAACATTTTCTAAAAATAGGAACAAAATTGAGAAAATGCTGATATTTTATGGAATTAATAATAATATTTTGAAATCGCGTATATTTTCTGTAATTCTAGCAAACACTTTTTCAATTTGTGAACAAATTACAAAAACACGGAAATTTTGAATTTGTGAATAAGTTTTGTAAACCGGAATTTTTTTTCTAAAAATACGAACACTTTATGAAATTTCGATAACATTTTATGAATTTACGAACAAATTTTGGAAACACAAATATTTTCTGAATTTGTGAACAATGTTTGAAAACAGGAACATTTTCTGAATTTTGAACAAAATTAAGAAATTCCAACGTTTTCAGAAAATTTAAACTGTTATGGATTTATGTACATTTTTGGAAATGAAGTGAACAAATTTTAAAATACTATAATATTTGTGGACTTTCTGCACAAAATTTGAGAAGACAAACAAAATCTGAAAAAATGAACAAATTTTAAGAAATACAAACAGTTTAAATTGCCGAAATTTGTTAAGAAAATAAATTACCTTGAAATGGAAATAGAAAAGAAAAAGGAAACAAAAAAAGAAAAAAAGACAGAAAAAAAGACAGAAAAAATAAAAAAGCAGAACAAATAAAATTGAAAATGGAAATAAAAAGGAGAAATACAGAAAACGGTTCAGGAACCTTCTGGAGGGTTCCCAAAATCGGTAAAAACTGGCTGGGAAACCTCTAGAAGGTTCCCAAAACTGAAACCTGTTGTGCGTAAGCTACAGATGGACCGGCCACGTTGGTGGAGACTTCAACCCACAAAGGGTAACGGTTGCGTGAGTCCACGGAGGGCTCCACCCACGAAGGGTCCATGAAGAAGCAACCTTGTGTATCCCACCATGGCCGTCGCTCACGAAGAACTTGCCTCACTAGGGTATATCTTCACGAAGTAGGCGATCTTCTTGCCCTTACAAACTCCTTGGTTCAACTCCACAATCTTGATGGAGGCTGCCAAGTGACACCTAACCAATCTAGGAGACACCACTCTCCAAAAGGTGATAGATGGTGTGTTGATGATGAACTCCTTGCTTGTGCTTTAAATGCTAGTCTCCCCAACACACAACTCTCTCACACAGATTTGGATATGGTGGAAAGATGATTTGAGTGGAAAGCAAGTTGGGGAAGGGTAGAGATCAAGATTATTGTGGTTGGATTGGAATGTCTTAGTCTCAACACATGACTAGGTGGTTCTCTCTCAAAAAATGAGTAGTGGAAGTGTAGGCACGTTCTGATGGCTCTCTATCCGAATGGAGAATGGGTGGAGGGGTATATATAACCTCCACACAAAATCTAACCGTTACACACAATTTACAAAACTTGGTGGGACCGAATATTGAAACTCGGTGAGACTGACTTGGTTCAAAATGTGAACGTTAGGATTTTCGGTGGGACCGACATGATCAACTCGATGAGAACGATGTGCTAGGGTTAGGGCAAAACTTGATCTCGGTTTGACTGATTACACAAACTCGGTGAGACCGATTTTGTTAATAAGAAAACAGAGAGTTGGTTTGGCAAACTCGGTGGGACCGATCACTCATTTCGATTAGGCCGATACGTTACGAAAAGGAAACAGAGAGTTTGCATTGCCAACTCGGTGGGATCGATCGCTCATCTCGGTTAGAACAAAACATTACGAAGGGAAACAGAGAGTTTGCAATCCCATCTCGGTGAGACCAAGATCCCTATCTGTGAGACTGGACTGATTAGGGTTTCTGGCTATGGCTATGTCAAGTGAACTCGGTGGCGCTGGATAGATCAAATCGGTGGGGTTGAGTTTGACTTTAAGTTTAGGACATATGTGGAAATGAGGAAGTGGTTGAGAGCTTTGGAGCATATCACTAAGCATTTTGAGCAAGCAAGCCATTAAGAAACACCTCATCCCCTTTTAATAGTATTGGCTTTTCCTATATATGGACTCAATGTGATCTTGGATCACTAAAATGAAAATGTAGAGTCTTGAGTTTTTGCCAATATGTGTCCTTAGCATTCTGAGGTGTCCACGTCTGTAGTCCATGCCATGCCAACCATTGAACTTTGTGAAACATTAATCTTGAATGGATATTAGTTCAATGAGCTATATGTTGTTATGAATTATCAAAACCACCTAGGGATTAGTTGCACTTTCAGTAGGTGAATAGAGTAGATGATGCATGATTCTTTCTACTTTTATGCACTCTCCCATCTTATCTCTAATACGTAGAAGTTGTAGCATGTCTCCGTAGAACGCAGAGGTGCTTGTTCCACAAACCACATTACCAATTCCTTTTGAAAAATATGCATACAGTAGTGTAGGTCCTCGCGAGTCTTGCGAGTACGGCTGTGTACTCACCTTGCTTAATTTACACTTTTCCTTGGATTGCCGCCAATCTAGCTGACAATGATTCAGGAAGGAGGTTTGATGATGGAGACGTTAGCTGGTTATCCCACAAACAATAGTCTTGGTAGGGATAATGGCGCCTTTGCTTTCATTTGAACCTGCTTAAAGCATTTGCACTCTTTACCTGTCTAAGGTGTAATTCACTTCTGTTGTATAAGTTCTATCTTGGTCAAAAGACAGTTGTTGTATTCACTCATTGTATGAGTTGTATATGTATATGTTGTTGTTGCATACTATTTCCTTTTCTATGTTGTGATACCGACTATTGTTCCACAAGGTGGATACATCTCGACGTGTTTATGTGTGAAGCTTTAACGCCTTAGTATCGTCATTATGTGGAGGCTAGAGGAATTGGTAGATCTGCATAGTGATGATCCCAGAGTGTTACATGTTGGTCTCCGTCCCCTGAAGAGCTAGTGGACTAGCAAACACTCTACCCTTTTCTCACCTCTTTTGAGAATGTGGGACATGATATCATGGCCTCATACGGCTTTTGGCAAGTTCTCGGTCAAAACTTTATACTTGAGGCTTATTATGGCTCATCGAAGCGCGCGAGATGCTTTTGCAACTCGCAACCAACCGCACACTTTAATGCGTCAAGCTGTACACAGTGGCGCAGCTCCATCGACGGTGGCACGCAACTAATTGAGCGGTACCATCGATCAGCTTCCTTTGTCGGTTTAGTAGGTCAGATTTACCTTGGATGCATGATCCCATCTTTTTGAGTGAAGTCTAAGTATATGTGCAATTTTCAGTGCCCACCCTTAGTTGTGAGTTTCACCTTAGTACTTGTTCATGCTAAAAATAATCCATGGCAACTTTATCAGTACTGGTTTAATAGCATGTGGCATTTATGTATGTTTTATTAGCGTAACGTTTTGTCAATGTGGATTTTTGTGCTCTTACGCATACTTGATAAATTCATGACTATTAGCACAACAATGTTTTGTCCCCGGGCATTTTTCTATATTTTTTGCCATGAGGAAAACACACCATGACAAATGCTCATGGTAAATTCTAAAATTTGTTACTTATGTCACATGGCAATTAAAAAAAACTCTTTTTCCAAAACATGGAAATTTTGAAAAAAAAAATCCATTTTATGCTCACATGGCAACTCTTATATATATAACTCCGGACTGAAGGGATCTCCGGCAGCATCCCGCTACTTTGTACCATCTACTGGAGCTTTGTGGGTGCTGGTTTGGGGAAATATTTCCATCCAACTGATTAGCGTGCATGTGGCCTAATTTTTTCTAGAGAGAAGGCCTTGAGCCTGACTTTTAGGACGCCAATACCTGGCGATCGTCTGCTAGGGACGCCAATATATATTCAATCCTAGCCACAACAAATAAATTGAACATTGCATCGCATTTTATTTGGCTATTTTTTGTCAATCCTAACCATGTCAGTTCAGCACGTTTTTTGCCAATAATAAATCTTTTCCTCAAATCAACAATGCAAACAACAGTTTCAATGCATTTTAAGTCATACATATTGCCTTCACACACACACACACACACACACACACACACACACACACACACACACACACACACACACACACACACACACACACACACAATATCCGTGATTCAAGTAGTATTTTATCCACATTTTGCCATGATCCTTTTTTTGCCACAACTTAAATTCAGCGATGATAAAAGCATGGCCATTGTGTGTAGTTTTCCTTTCCTTTTTATTTTCCCCATGATTTGTGTGTATTTTTTTGCCATGATGTATATATATACACTTGCCATGGGGATATAGGTAAGTTCATAAAAAATAAATTCTCTAATGTTTTATGGCACCTTCTATGTATAGAGCATGGCAGCTTTATATAAGATCATGGCACAATTTATTACCTAGATCATGATAATTTTATTTTAAATGGCATGGCAATTTCATTATTTAGCCCATGGAATTTTTTTCAATTATTCGATCGCAATTTTTCAATTACATCATAGTAGTTCTATTGAAGGTACCATGGTAATTTAATTATTTTGACCATGATAACTTTTTGTATGTAGCATGGCAATTTCATTATTTAGAACATGGCAATTTATTCAGTTAGACCATGGCAATTTTGTATTTTACATCATGCTGATTTTATTAATTAGACAATGATATTTTTTTTTCAATTACACAATGGCAATTTGATTAATTAGATCATGGAATTTTTAATTAGACTTTTTTTGGCAATTTTTGTGCCTTTTACAACTTTTTTTGCCTTTAGACCATGGCCAATTTATTGGACTTATCTAGATAAAAAAATGCATTATTTGATGTATAAGACATGGCAAATATTTGATATGTTTGTAAGTTAGCAAATTAGGTGCTTTTTACTTTTTTCAAAGAGAAGCTTCTTTTGTAAAAGTTGCCAGATTTTCTCCTTTGTCACATGGCAAATTCATATCATGTTATGTTTTCCAAAGATGGCAAGTTAATTTTTAGAAATGTTCAGAAGGTAATTTTATGAATTTTTTAAACTTGTCACATGGGAAATTTTATACATTTTCATAATATCCGCATGGCCAAAAATATCAATTTTAGATAGCAAAACTTTGCTTACATTGGTGTATAAGGCATGTCAATAAGAGTCACATAACAAAATTTGTTTTTGTTAAGTTTAAATCTACTTAACATTATTTCTTTTGTATCATATCGCTTTTTTGTAAGTGCCTTTTTTGGGATTGAAACTTGTCTCGTGGCAATTCTAGATGTGACAATTGACATGGAAAATTCACAATTTATAATATGGAAATTTTATTAGTTATACCATGGTAGTTTTATTGTACATAGCATGAAAAATTCATAATTTTGGCATATGGCATTACACACACAGTCGCTTCTAGGATCAGGTTTGTATTACGCACATGGAAAATTTAATTTCATAGCTATAGCAAATTACTTTGCTGGACCATGGCTAGTTTTACATCCATGATAAATTTAATTCCAAAAAATGGCAAATTCCATGGTTGTACCATGCCAATTTTTTGATAGCCATGCTTGGCAGATGTACATTAAATCATGCCAAGTCTAGATTTTCCCCAAGAATATATTTTTTTTGCCAAAGAATATTTGTATGTAGACATTCATGGCAAATCTATGAATTTGCCAAATAATTCTTTGTCACGAGAATTTGTAATATTGTCGAAGAATATATAAATTTGCAAAATCTATGAATTTTTAAACTTGTCACATGGCAAAATCTATGAATTTTTAAACTTATCACTTGGGGAAAAAATTAAATGTGTCTACATGGAATTTCTTTTAAACTTGTCTACATGAAAAATATATGAATTTATATATTCACGGCAAATGTATCAATTTGCCAGAGAATTATAGTCACATGAATTAAAACATGCAAATTTGTATATGTCTTTATTGAAATTGATATCATATTTTTATGCTCCATAACATGGCAAAGTTGTTTTATATAAGATGGTAAAATTTTAATATTGTTTTATTTTTACCTATATCATGAAAAAAATTAACGCTTTTTTTATTTTTGTATACAAAGGTAATGGTGATTGAGCTTGGAGACGTGGAAAACCAATCCGACAAAAATATTGTCTATTGTATTTCTTACAACAAACCAAAAAGTTCGTTTGGAGGCTACGGGCTAGTTTGGTTCACGTTCTGGGAGTGTCACGCCTGGCATGGAGCTAGCCTGGAATCTGCCTGTAAACTATTTGGTTCGTATCCTGGATGGTTGAGTTCTTGCGTGGCCTGGACATTCAACCAACTTCATTAGCCTGTCAGGCAACGGCTAGGCGTCCGTGGCAGGAAGCCTGGGAGTTAGAAAATGCAGCATGGGATACTTAATTGCTAATTAAGAGAAGAGACCAAAGACCATGTGCACTGCAGAGGGGACCCCAACCCCACGCTGACACCAGCTGATAAGACATCACCTCAGGCAACCAACCAAACAAACTAGCTCCAAGCTGCCTCATCAGGCAAAAAAATACCACGTACTTAGGCTCACGCTAGGCACAAAGCCGTGGACGTGAACCAAACTAGCTCTATATCTCGCTTATAGCAAGTCTTCCTTCGGTCTCACGTGAAGGTATATAGTTGCGGCCCAACCCAGTCATGTTATAAGAAATAGACTATAGAGAAAAAGGGACACGCGAGAATCAAAATTGGGATCTCACGGTTGTAGCGTAGCACTGCTAGCCATTGGGCCACTATCCGTTTCATGTTGAATTACTAGATCGCTACCATGTTAAATAAAGAGAAAGAGCTGGTTTACCACTAGTTTTCTAGGTATTTTTTCTTGTTTTTCATCGTTTTTTCTTCGGTTATGTTATCTGATTTTACTAGTATTTTTATTTCACTTGTTTTTCTTTAGTATTCTTTGTTTATTTTTGGTTTTTCACTAGATTTTTTCTTCACTTTTTTCTCGTTTTTCATTGGTTTTTTTGGGTTTTCATTGTTTTTTCTATTTACATTTTTGGTATGTACTAATACATTTTGCTAGTACATTTTTAATATTTTTCAAATACAAGATTAATATTTATTGAATACATGGTCAACATTTTTTGTATATACATATAACTTTTTAAAATGTTTGACCAACATTTTTCAAATATCAGATTAACATCTTTTGAATACATGATCAACATGTTTCCTATACCCATTTTACATTTTTGTTTTCAAATCCTTGATTAACATTTTTTAGATACAAGATTTATATTTTATTTCAATACATGGTCAATATTTTTTATACACATTTAAGATTTTTTGATATTCTTGATTAACATTTTCCAAATACTAGTTTAACAGTTTTTGAATACATTGTCAACTTTGTTTTATATACACATTTAACATTTTTTAAATGCTTGATTATTATTTTTCAGTTACAAGTTTAACATTATTTAATACACGGTCAACGTTTTTCTATACACATTTAACATTTTTCAAATGCTTGATTACCATTTTGCAAATACAAGTTTAAGATTTTTTTAATACATTGTCAACATTTTTCTATACACATTGAATATTTTTTAATTGTTTGGTTTAAATTTTTTCGAAAACACTAACGCCCACACGTGTGGGCGTTAGCCAACTCGCCCACACGCCTCCGTCGTCGTCCAGCGCTTTTTGCACGAATCTTGGCATGAAAAGACTGAATTTGTGTGCCACGTAGGACAACTCATGGGTGTGGCGTGTGAGGGAGTTCGCCCGCACGCTGTTTTCTCTCCGCGGTCAACGTTTTCGCCAGTCGGGGCGTGCGATGAAACTGCTGTCGCGCCCGCACGCCGCGCACCCTTCTGTTCCCCATCTCCTACGACTGCCCATTCTCCCACTCTTCCACACCCAAGTTGTCATTTGCCATGTTTTTGAATGGTACATGGCAACTGCCCTATTTGTGAGCATGAGCAGATGGCAACTGTCTAGTGTTAGTAGGTGGCAACTCCTAATAATACCACCATCGCCCACATGCCCGTCTCCTCTCCCACACACCAAAAGCTATCAGTTGCCATGTGTTTTGCAGGGTACATGGCAATTGCCCTAGCGTGCTTGTAAGCAGATGGCAACTCTCTTTTTACCGAAACATGTTTTGCCATGTGTTTTAGTGCTACATGGCAACTGTCCAGTGTTAGTAGGTGGCAACTCCTAAAGTTTTTCAAATCATGGTAACTGTAGTAAAACAAATAATAGATGGCAACAGCTGCAGTTGCCCAAAAATGGCACCATGCACTTGACCTAAGATGGCAACTGCAGTTGAGCAGCCATGGCAATTGTAGTTGTCCGACATGGCAACTGTAATTCAGCAACATGGCAACTGCAGTTCAGCAACATGGCAACATGGCAACCGAAGAGGTCCGGACCATGGCAATCGCGGCGGGACGCGTGGTTACTGACACGCGGGGCGTGTGGCTCGCATGTGGGGAGGGGCGACGGCCGAGACGGGTCGTGCGGGCCGCGCGCTCGCTCGCCCGGACGTGCTCGTGCGGGGCGATCGCGCTGCACCGGACGTGCGGGGTGTGGCTGCGCGCGCCCATACGCGGTCGTGCAGGCGGGGTCGTCTCCGTGCCACACAGGGCGTGCGGCACAACCACCCGATACACCACACGTGTGGCAGTTATCGGGACCCAATTTTTTTTACATACATGATCAACTCTTCTCTATGTACATGGGAAACATTTTCTCTATGTACATTTAATATTTTTTAAATGTTTGGTTAATTTTTTTTTCTTGAAATGTTCTGGGTAAAATGTTTTTTGTAATATATTTATTTAAAATATTTGGAAGTATAAACGAAAGTAAAAAAAATGAAAGGATAAAACAAAAACATAAATATAAAAAATGTAAAACATACGCTCGCGTCCCTGCAAGGCATTCCAGTGAGTCGGAAGGTTGCCTCGCTAGAAGCAAGGTATAGCCGCACCCGCATTTCTGGTAGCGGTAGAATCGTTTGCTCGGCCTGCGCCCCCAGCTGATGATCGGCAGGTATTGGCGTCCTAAAGTCAGGCTCAAGGCCTTCTCTCTAGAAAAATTAGGCCACATGCACGCTGATCAGTTGGATGGAAATATTTCCCCAAACCAGCACACTGCACACACAAAGCTCTAGCAGATGGTATCCCTCCAAAAAAAAGGTAACGGGATGCTACCGGAGATTCCTTCAGTCCGCAGGTATTTTTATTGCCAATCGGACGCGTGAGGCAGAGCGTCCTAATATTTGTATAGTTGTCAGGGGTTTGTTAGGCTGCGCGTGTTGTCAGGGGTTTGTTAGGCTGCGCGTGTTGTCAGGGGTTTGTTAGGCTGCGCGTGTTAGGTGTGTTGTGTTTGCCAAAGCGCTAGTATATCTTCTCTATATAGGCACGCGTCCCTGCTATCCATACGTACGCTTCCCAACCATCTCCACATAGCGAGCCGCCGTTTGCCGAAGCACATCGCCGGTGATGGACTCTGCGCCTACGGTGGCGGTGCACGTCCTTGTGTTCCCTTGGCCACGGCAGGGACTCATCAACCCCATGCTCCACCTCGCCACGGCCCTCCTCGACGCCGGCGTCCACGTCACCTTCCTCCACACCGAGCACAACCTCAGCCGCATTGCGAGGGCGCCTCCGCCGCGCCTACGTTTGCTGTCTATCCCCGATGGCCTCCCCGACGACCACCCCCGCCACTACATGGAGCTGATGGAGTCCATGTGCACGACCGGCAGCGCCGCGTACCGTGCCCTGCTCTTGTCATTGCTTCCGCCCGCCGACGATGTGCCGCCGGTGACATGCGTTATCGCCGATGGCACCATGCCGTTCGCCACCGACATCGCCGAGGATCTCGGCATCCCGGCGCTTGCCTTCTGCACATTCAGCGCGTGCAGCTCCCTGGCGTTCATGTCCATGCCCAAGGTCTTCGAGCTCGGCGAGAACCCCTTCCCTGCGGACGACCCAGTGTGTGGCGTTTTGGGGATGGAGGGCATCCTCCGGCGACGAGATCTTCCTCGTGGTCCTGGACTCTGCTCCACTGAGCAAGCAGGCGGCGGAGATCCCATGATACTCAAGATTGGCGAGGGCGTTGCTCATAGCTGCAAGGCACGTGCGTTGATAATCAACACCTCCGCGTCCATGGAGCGGCCAGCGCTCGCCCACATCGCGTCGCACACACGCGACGTCTTCGCGGTAGGTCCACTCCACGCCAGCTCGAGGTCCGCCGCAAGCGCGAGCCTGTGGCGGGAGGACGACGGTTGCATGGTGTGGTTAGACGGCCACGGCGACCGGTCCGTCGTATACGTGAGCCTGGGGAGCATCGCCGTGATCTCGTACGAGCAGCTCACCGAGTTCCTCTCCGGCCTCGCAGCCACAGGGTACGCCTTCCTCTTGGTGCTCCGGCCGGGCATGGTCCAGATGGCTAGCTCAGCGCTACTTCGAGAAGCCATCGCGGTAGCGCAAGCCGACAAGGCCAAGATCGTGGAGTGGGCTCCTCAGCTGGACGTGCTGCGGCACAGAGCGGTGGGCTGCTTCCTGACACACGCCGGTTGGAACTCCACGCTGGAATGCGCCGTCGAGGGCGTGCCGATGGTGTGCTGGCCCTTCTTCCTCGACCAACAGATGAACAGCCGTCTCGTGGGCGCCGTGTGGAGGACGGGGCTGGACATGAAGGACGTGTGCGACAGGGCTGTCGTGGAGAAGATGGTGAGGGAGGCCATGGTGTCCGGCCAGATCAAGGCAGCGGCCCAAGCCATGGCGGAGCAGTTGAGGCTGGACATCGCCGACGGGGGCTCATCGTCATCCGAGTTAGGGCGGCTCGTCCGTTTCATCACAGAGCTCAGCGTCAAGTCTGGTCCAGAGCCAAGAATTACTTAAATGAAAATTAGTATTGTTGCTTCCAAGGGGATGAAATGTGTCATAATTTCAAAATTGGGATAACAAGTGACCAAACTTGTACTTAGGGGGTAATCCATGTCAAAAGTGTCATCCTTGAGGGTAAAAATGGAATAAAACTTTTAATCTTTGGTAAAAGAAATGTTTCTTTAACATTTATGTTGCTCTGTCAAAAAAGAAAGAAAGCGGTAGGCTTATCTTATGATATTTATTTATGCCTATTAACCGTTCATAATTTGGAAGGACCCAATGAAAAATGTGTAGGAGCACCTAGCGGCGCAGCCCACTAAAATCTCACCCTTAAACATGCATAGGGATTTGCATCGCTATACTTGTCTATTTGTATTATAACATTTGGTTAGAATTATGTCAGGTATAGGTGCGGTATTATCTTGTGTTCTATCCCTGGCCTGACCCACTTCGGCCCCACCATGCATCTATTACGTGTACGAGCTCTTATGCCAACCATAAATGGTCTTACACTCTATTTACTACACATGTTTTTCTTCACCATAATGTTTCTTCCTAAGCACACTAAACTCTTTCCTCCATCATCCCTTAGCAGTTTAGCACTAAATCCTTCTATCAATGTTGAATTAACACCGAGCAACCTACATGCCCCATAAGAGATTATATTATAGTAATCTAAAAAAAATACTTGGGTCGATATGCCTTAGAAATAGATAACAGGGTTTAATATAAAAGAAGAACAATAGTTGGGTCGATAGGCCTTAAAAATAGATAACAGGGTTCAGAACTTACTGTGTTTGGTTTATCTGGGAGACCCACCCGCTAAAAGGAGCTTAAATAGTGTTTATGATAGCATCAACTAGTACTAGTACCAGCTTTTCACCTAACGTGTTCTTCTTTGTAAAGAAAATTGAAACGAGTCATCTCCATCCAACACTGACCCATGCACCTTTCTATTAACGGGTTTCTCACCTAACTATTAACTACAACATTTATAACTGACACATGCACCTTTCAAACCCAGATGATATTAATTGAGAATATTGACTTTGCGTGCACAGAACAATAGACCACCGTATATCATCGTGTATTGGATATGTATCTGTAACCGGCAAATTCATTAAGCTTTTAATGCAGCCATCTTGATGCAGGAACTCACTGACGAAGATATCAGGGTGTTGCGCCTCCGAGAGCCATTCGTTCGCCTCTAGGACCCTATGTGCTATATATGTAGTTATGTTGTCTTTATTATTGTTGTTTATACCCATTTGTTTAGATATTATCACCATTGCCCAACCTTTTTCCATATAGGTGTTGTCAAAATATGGATTGTTCTAGCGGAAACGGCTAGAAAACCTTATGGCTCTTGCGAAGGAAAATGTGTCCAAGATGAGAACCAATCCTCCACTATAAAGCAATACCTTGTGCATAGTACGAAAATGTCTTACGGTGGACGAGCACTCTGCGGGCCATATCATACCCGTCCGTTATCATAAGTCATCAGAGCAATTCCAACGCGCCGATCCAAACGGACGGGCGATTTTGTCCGTTTGCGTCAGCCGCCCGCTCGGCGTCCGCTTTGTTTATGATTTGGGTCGGCAGTGCGTCCAATACGCCTACCCATATTCCCCCGCGTGGCCGGCTTGCCGCCATTTTAGAACATATACACACACATTTTTGCATAATTTCATAAGCAAACAAAAATAGCATAATTTCAGAACCAAATAAATTTAGCATTGTTTACAAGCCAAAAAAAATAAATTGTCTCAAATATATTTAAAAAAAAGATACATCTATTGGTTGCCAACATTAGCCCATATATGCTCAACCAAATCATTTTGCAGCTGCATGTGAGTTTCCCAATCATGCATTTCATGATAAAATTGGGTGAACTGTGCAAACGTTGTCGCTCCTCCTCCATGCTCAAGCACAACATTCTCACCCTGAAACTGAAACCATTGATCGTAAATACATTCCGGACACTCATCGGTCATATTGTGCATGATCACACAAGCAGTCATCACCTCCCACAACTTCTTGGTGCTCCAAGTTCTAGGAGGATACCGAACGATGCCTCATCGAGATTGCAGAACATCAAAGGCACGCTCGACATCTTTCCTAGCACTCTCTCGCTCTTGGGCAAAAATCTTTTCCTTTTCTCTCCGACAAGGTTGGGGATTGTCTTCACGATAGTGGTCCACTGAGAGTAGATACCGTCACCTAGGTAATATCCTTTGTCGTAGTTGTGGCCGTTGATGTTAACATTCACCTGCAGGCTGTTGCCTTCGGCAAGCCTTGCAAACACCGGCGAGCGTTGAAGCACGTTGATAGCATTGTGCGATCCGGCCATGCCGAAGAAAGAGTGCCAGATCCAGAGATCTTGTGAGGCCACGGCCTCAAGTATGACAGTGCAAGCCCTGACATGGCCCTTATACTGCCTTGCCAGGCAGAAGGGCAGTTCTTCCACTCCCAGTGCATGCAGTCTATGCTGCCAAACATACCTGGGAAGCCCCTGCTGGCATTCATCGCCAACAAGCAGGCTGTATTTGCAGCAGTCGTCTCTCTCAAGTACTCAGGGCCAAACACAACAATCACAGCCTTGCAGAACCTGTGC
Organism: Aegilops umbellulata; assembly: GCA_032464435.1. Lineage (NCBI taxonomy): Eukaryota > Viridiplantae > Streptophyta > Magnoliopsida > Poales > Poaceae > Aegilops > Aegilops umbellulata. The sequence goes on along the minus strand of CP136055.1, from coordinate 498,429,619 downwards.
ATGGACTCTAAGCACGTAGACTTGCTCATACGGACATACTCATCAAAGAGATCACCAGGCACTCTGTATGCAAGCATCCGGATGGCTGCAGTGAATTTCTGATAAGATGAGAAGCCAATCTTTCCAAGAGCATCCTCTTTGCACTCGAAATAATTATTGTATCCGACCACTCCCTCTCTAATACGGTTGAAAACATGCCTAGCCGTACGGAAACGCCGCCGAAATTTCTGATGTTTAAACAACAGGTTGGTTGTGTCAAAGTAGTCCTTCCATAGAAGCAAATGGCCGCTCTCTCGGTTGCGATTCAACGCCGGAATGTGCCCTGGGATCGAGCCCCAGAACAACGGCCGTTGTCTATTAAGGTGGTCATGGACCAACATAGCAGCCAGCATCTCCTCATCATCGGATGAGGAATCGTCAGAGTCGCATAGAAAATTGTGGAAAAAGAACTCGTCGGCGGAGTCCATTTGTACCTTGAGGCAAATTGTCGAGCAACTTGAGGGCATCGAGGAAGGAGCTGGCCAGCAAAGAGACGTGTGCCTCCCCTGGACCAGTTGGCTAGCCTGGCGCATCCGACGAGTGTGGCGGCGTCAGCAGGGTGGTGTCGAACGAAGGAGCTGGCCGGGGCTGCAGTGGGCGACTTCTTGCTCGCAGCGACATCGGAGAGGGGGAAGGGGGGAGCTGCGGTGGCCCGGCGGCGAGGCGGTGCGGCTACGTGGGTGGTGGCGGCATGGGAGGTGTGGAGGCAAGGACTACTCGCAGAGACAATGGAACTGGGCAGCGGCGGCGACGGGGCGGGGCAGAGGATAGCCAATGTGCCACCGACTGGCTGGACATGGGGAGGAGTAAGCGAGCGTCGCGTGCGTTCGCTTCGTGCCCGCGTCGACGCAAATCAGACCAAAAATTGGGTAGGGAATGGGTCGGCAGGCGGACGAAAAGCGGATGCGCGTTCGTTTGGGTTGGCTCGTTGGGCCGACTTTTCTGTCCACAGTGACCCCAATGAACACGTGCAGACAAAATGTTTCGGCGCGTTGGAGTTGCTCTCATACCCCTCCCGGTATTTGTGCATTCTGTCCCCCTAAGAGCCTAGTCAAAGCTTGTATCCTAGCAGCTATAGCTAGCTTTATTGACAGAGAATGTGGCTGCTGTAATGAGTATGGCACCATTTCAATTTAGAGGTTGTTTGGTTCCTAGACACACTTTACCACACTTTACCATACCTCACATAGGCAAGTTTGACCAAGTTAGGTGGGTTTTTGGTTCTAGCCGCACCTAAGGCAAGAAATTTTTTTAATGAGCAGTGAACTCCACATGTCATAGACACAAAAAGTGTGGCAAGATTCCCTTAGGCAAGTCAAAGTGTGGCTAACAATTTGAACAACTCAAGTAAGGCAAAGGTGGCAAGTGTGGCAAAAATAATGTATCAATATAGGACAAAGATAGTCACAATCCAAACAATCCGCCCAGTCGCGCCCCCAGGAGCCCAAAATTTGCCGGTTTAGGCCGAAATTGGTGCCGGCAGACCCAGGCCGAACCCAGCTCGCTGGGGGCCGACCGAGGGCGCCGGGGGAAAGAAAAATGGCGCGAAAACAAACCGCGCCAGATTTCCCCCTGTGGGCCCGCCGAGTCAGCGACTACGCTCCGTCGTCCTCATCGCCTCGCCTCGGCTACTGCGCGATTCAATGGGAATGCTTCACCAGCCAGCCTTCCATTGATGACGGGCGGCGCAGTAATGGCGAGCCATCGCCGCACGTGCCGCCCTTTCTCGCCATGCGTCCACACCACTGCTGCCCTCTGATACGTCTCCAACGTATCCATAATTTATGAAGTATTCATGCTATTATACTACCCTTCTAGGATGCTTTATATGCATTTATATGATTTTTGGGACTAACCTATTAACCTAGAGCCCAGTGCCAGTTTCTGTTTTCTCCCTGTTTTAGAGTATTGCAGAAAAGGAAAACTAAACGAAGTCCAATTGACGTGCCACTTGACGGAGATCATTTTTAGACCAGAAGAAGCCCACAGAGTACCAGAAATAGGCCAGAAGAGTCCCTGGCTGCCCACGAGGGTGGGGGCGCGCCCCCTGCCTCGTGGACAGCCCGGAGACCCCCCCTGACGTGAAATCAACACAAAACTTTTCTATATATAACCAAACTTCCAAAAAGAAACCTAGATCGGAAGTTCCACTGCCGCAAGCCTCTGTACCCATGAGAAGTCAATCTAGGCCCTCTCCGGCACCCTGTCGGAGGAGGCCATCATCACCAGTGGCCATGGAGGAGTATCCCGGAGGGGCCATCATCACCATGAAGGCCAAGGACCAGAGGGTGGAGGCCATAGAGGAGGAAGCACAAAGGGGAGAACCTCTCCTCCTCTCTTCCGGTGGCGCCGGAGTGCCATCGGGAGGGGAATCATCGCCACGGTGACCGTCTTCATCAACATCACCATCATCATCACCATACTCATCTATTTTACGCGGTCCACTCTCCCACACCCCGCTGTAATCCCTACTTGAACATGGTTCTTTATGCCACATATTATGATCCAATGATGTGTTGCCATCCTATGATGTTTTGAGTAGATATCTTTTGTCTTTGGGTTGATTGATGATCTAGATTGGTATGAGTTGTATGTTTTACTTTGGCGCTGTCCTATGGTGCCCTTCGTGTCGCGCAAGCGTGAGGGATTCCCGCTATAGGGTGTTGCAATACGTTCATGATTCGCTTATAGTGGGTTGGTGAGTGACTGAAACACAAAACCGAGTAAGAGGGATTGTTGCGTATGGGAATAAAGAGGACTTGATGCTTTAATGCTATGGTTGGGTTTTACCTTAATGATCTTTAGTAGTTGAGGATGCTTGCTAGAGTTCCAATCATAAGTGCATATGATCCAAGTAGAGAAAGTATGTTAGCTTATTCCTCTCCCTCATATGAAACTGCAATACTGATTACCGGTCTTGTTAACAATTGCCTAGGACAATTCCGCACACCGATCCACCATTAATCCACACTCGCTATTTATAATATTTAGTAATATATTCTAACTTCATGATAACAACACCTACTTTTATATTTTAGCTCTCTGATATCATACAAAGTTATCCTCTTCATACCCACAACATCGTTTTATTTCTCGTTGCTAGTTGGAAGTAAACGTTCGGTGTACGTAGAGTCGTATCAGTGGCAGATAGGGCTTGAGAGAATATTGATCTTACCTTTAGCTCCTTGAGGGTTCGACACTCCATACTTATCACTTCCACCTTTGGAAATTGCTACGATGATTCCTTGCACTTGGGGATTATCACCCTCTCGCCGCTATAAAACCCGACCTTCGTCGCCACTCGCCGCACACTCGCCAAAAGCCATCTCTCTCTCTATCTATCTCTCTCTCCCCCCTCTCTCTCTATCTCTCTCTCTCCTGCCTTCAGCGCCCACCACCTTTCTCGCCCTCTCTCCTTCACCGTCCTCAAGCACTCACCATGGCAGAGAAGTTCCCCGACGACGGTGCGGCGGCCAACGGCTTTGGCCGCCATTGGCTGCATGAGTGGGAGGTGCGCCTGCTGCACGAGGCGAACTACCAGACGCCGCCTGACATGGGGGTGCCTGGCGCATGGCGGCTGAGCGCAGGGGCGTCCCCGTGCCTCCGCTACCCTCCGATGCAGAACACCCCGCCGAGATTGCGGCGATCCGGGCCAACATGCTGGAGCAAAAGCGCCAACAGCCACGGTACCCGGCGGACAACCATACCCTCTGGACCACCTACTTCGAGCGGCGCCGCGCCGAACAGCTGGTGTCCACCAACGGCGCCCTGGCGCCGGGGGGGGGGGAGGGGGAATAACTCGGAGGGTCGCCGTCAATTGTGGGGCGCACCCGAGCGGACTCTCTCCGTTGTGCTCGCCCACATCGAGGGCAGCAATGAGCCGCCGCTCGAGTACCTGATGCCCTCCTTCTCCACCGTCGCGGAAGCTCCTGGATGCGGAGGCGCATGGGCATGCCGTCTGCGTCGTCCTCGGGCTCCCGCTCCTTCGGGTCAGCGCCGGCGGCACTCCTACCCGTCAAGCCCGAGCCGCATGAGACGCCGGTCCGTCGGCGCAGCCGCGGCAGCAACCTCGTCATCAACGAGGGCGGCCGTGTCCCTTCCCCCCTGCGGGCACACCCGCCTGGTCAAGCCGAAGAACGAGCCGCCGGCGACCGTCGTGGTGAAGCAGGAGCACGAGGCCATGGCCGCCGACCTCGAGAGCGGCCTCATCTGGTCGCGGCAGGACTACATGGCGCAGGAGATGGAGCGCCAGCGCCGCGCTCTAAAAGAAATCGCCGCGCGGTGCCACGGCCGTGACGAGGGCGGCGTCGTTGTGCTCTCCGGCAGCGACGACGAGGTCACCGCGTTGAGCCAGCCGGTCCGAAGGATGGGCCGCCGAGCGAGGACGATGACGACGGCGGCGACGACTACACCGTCTTCTACAACCTCCTCGGCATGAACAATTAGTTTTTTTTATGTTTTAATCTATGTAAATTCGCCTAAATATCATTGAAATTGCCTATATTTCGTCCAAATCAACCAAATTCCGTCGACTTTGGTTTTTTTTGGCCGATGCCGTTGCGGTCGCGGCTGGAGATCATTTCCCTCCACACCGAAATTATCGCTGGCGAGCGCCCAGGAGGTGCTATTTTTTGCCTAAAATCGCCCTTGGGGGGCCAAACGGCTGGAGATGTTGTTACCCTCTGCTGCCGGAATAGTGCGATGTGACGTGACCTTAGAGCATCTCCAACAGGCGCCCAAAAAGAGGTCCACGCGCTAAAAATTCATTTTTTTGGCGCCCAACAGCTCCAGCAGATGTTGTAGCACTGAAAAGTTTTGGGCGCGCGCTGAAAAACGCTATCGCGCGCAACATATTTTGGGCTCCGTATTGGACGCGCTTCACAATTTACACTGTCTGCTTTTTGGGCGCGCGTTTTTGGACGTCTGCTAAAGCAATGTTGGTCCCGGCGCACTAAAAGTGATAAAGTGGCGCGCTATAATTTTTATTGGGCGCGAGATTTTTGTGCGGCTGTTGGAGATGCTCTTATGCCCAATTGACGCTCCCCTCACAAGAGCACATCAAATAATAATCCACCGTTAAGTCCAGTTTGTTAGTCCGCTAAACACCTATTAATCTCGTACAGACTGCTTTAGAGTAATTTATTATTGTGACGCTCGTCCAGATATTTTTTCTGACCACAAATTATCTTAAACTCTATACTGTCACCTTATAATTTCATCAGTTAGACCTATAGGTGTTCTTAGATTTTATCCATAAAATAATACTACTATATTGTCTGTTAGTACCATCTGGCCGTCAGGGCCATTTACTTAAACTAGGATTTAAACTATTTTTATATGGCTATTAGAAGTTTCTGCATGGTTGGGGCTCTGAACAAGAATTGGTCTCACACAGTTTGTTAGATTAATGTATTACTCTCCCGTAAAAAAAGATTAATATTAATGTGCCGCCTGTTATATAATTTTTTGTATTACCAAATTTTGTTCTTTCGCCACAAACCATCTTGGAGCCTAGTCTGTAAGAACGTGAAAATGTCTTTTGGTGGACTTTTGAGAAAAACAATATTTCCACAGCGCAAAAAAAATCAAAAATATTCGTACATACACAAATGCATATATAACACATTCAACAAAATTTCATAACAATATACTATCATACGCGACGTAAACAAATAAAAACAAATACGTCAATAAAAGTGGGTCAATTTATCGTTGGGCTAAGATTTTCTTTTGTACAGCTTGCAAGTCATAATATTTTTTGAACGGAATTTCACAGGTTCATCTCAAAGGTTTTTTTGGAAACTTGACAAATATGCTTTTTAAATCATTTGAAAAATAAAGATCAAATGCACCCGTCCACCATACTGTTCTTAGATTTTATCAATCTGATTTTTATCCGTCACATTAAACTAATAAAGTAGATTTGATTATTGACACGGACTAATTTTCTTTTTAGATCCAGTAGACGTAGACGCAAGAGATGCGCACTGTGCATGATGGAACATTGGCAGGGTCTCTTTTCACCACGTCCTGACGTGCAAAAGGTTTCTGCATTGTGGCCCGCACCACCCATCAAAAGCTAGTAGGAGTACATCGCCAGGTCATGCCACCAACTCCTCCGTCCCTGCGGCATGTGCATGTACACATCGACGCGAGGTGTGGCATGTGCATGTACACATCGACGCGAGGAAACACCTGTGCCAAGCTCGTACGCCTATAGCACCTACACCCTACTCCTAGAAACGAGCACGGGGACAGGGCATCTCGAGGAATCGTTCGCCGGCGTCCACCATAAAGTCGCTCCGGTGCATAGTAGGCCTACTAGATCGGAATCGCGCCGGTGCCGGTTCAAACGTTTATATGCACATAAAAAGAAGCTACTTAACAATGCTTGAACATAGAAAGCATGTTTTCACTATAGGTTAGCACCAAATATCTTAGGCATAAAAGATACGACAACACGTCGCTTAAAGACAATTTACAACTATGCATAGATAACTTTAAGTTTTAGGCATAACGTAAACGTTTAGGCATAGAAGATACGACAACACGTCGCTTACAGACGTTCTAGGCATAGAAGATATGGCAACACGTCGCTTACAGACAATTTACAACATGGGTCTTGCCGTCCTCATGAACAACGCGTTCATACTGAGCCGGTGATAGTCCAAGGTGTGCCAGGAGCATGCCAAGAACTGCCGTGTGTGGGATCCTAAACACTCGCTGGGTGTCCTGCAGTTCCCAATAACATAAAACATAAGGCCTTGGGGACTTGCCCAAAACAATTGCATTACAACATGGGAAAGGAATCAGAAAAATCAGTTGCGGACAAAAGCAACCATAGTGATAAAAAAGATATGCCAAGCCTATCGTTTAATCAGGATTTTGTTTAGGATGTGCCAAGCATTAAAAAAAACAGACTATGAATGAGGATTTTGTTGCAAACAGACTGAATGATGGAATGAGAAGAGGAATATATTCATGAAATAAAGCAAGAGAGATAAAGCTGAAAGGAAAGAAGTGCAGAGCTTGCAGGTGAAAACATCATATAAAATGTATAATCACCAATCAGGCAATTTCAAGATATCATGACTTATTGCTATGATTAAACAAAGCTAGTTGATGAATGATTGGAATCAGCTATTTCACTGAATAAATATATTCATGGCGTAGTTTCAGTTTTGTGCCATGAAGAGAGGTCGTCGAGTGTGATATCCAGAACAGAGATGGCCATATATATGAAGAACACAAACTCTCTAAGGAACACATGCAGGTAGGTATTTTTTTCCTGGATTCTATTGCTTCTACCTGAATCTCAAGGTATACAGTGACAGCCACGATTAACAGAATTAATTAACAATGACATGCTCTCTGATTTCAATGTAACATGTTTTAATTCCTCTATAACCCCTGTGTTTATCAAAACAAACGCACAAACAAGATAATCATCGAAACAATATTATGTTCTTAGCAAGGCTATGTGCATTTTTCTCAAGTCTGAGATAAGCACGTACAGTGGTCTTAGATCAATTGATAATCACCAGAACTAACTACAATACATAGTCTGTGAATCAAAAGTGAGAAAATACCAGGAAGATGATTTGTCTAGTTGCAGGAGCTCAGGGGAAAGGAGAGTAGGCGGACCTGCTTGCTGGAGCTCCTTGACTGGCCATTTCAATGTGCAGCCACAGCCGAGAGAGTGCTCCTACCCTACATGACAGCATGCTAAATGAAAAAAACTCAAATCCCTAACAAGAACTTTTTTTGAAAGATCCATAAAATCCAGATCAGGATAGGGGGACTAACACGAACTCATCCTTCACGCGAGCACCGCCACGCGATGGAGATGGTTGGTACCCCAGGCCACTCCACACATCATCATATTCCTCCTTCACGCGAGCACCGCCGCTCGGCAGCCTCCACATTCGTCGGCTCGGCTCCCTCGGCGGCCGTTGTGCTCCATGCCGACATGAGCGCCCATCCAAAGGGAAATAAAGAAGTAGACAACGAAACAAAGAGCGATGTTAATATAACCACATCATTCAATTCACATGTCAAGATACAATAGGAAGTCTTTCCACCAAGCGGCTTGATACATACAATTAAACTCAGGAAAATAATTTTCACCACTTATAGATAATAAGAAGCTGTAAGGGGGCACGTAGACAACCGGATACCAGTATACATGCAAATAACTTCCAAAATAAACATATGCCACAGGAAAAGTAAACTCCAACATATCACCAAAGAGACAATAAAAGCTCTGAACCAAAAAATCTAAGAAATGCTCAATTCAGTTTACTTAATAGCTACGAAATTAATTATTCTCGGTCAGGTGGTTCTGGTATACTTAAGAAAACACTTGTAGACTTCAAGTACAGATAAATACTCAAGCTACATGGAACTATAGTCAACAACATAGTTCTATAATAACAAGTGATTCCAATTAAACACAAGTGCTCATAACCATGGAACTGGAGCTTTATAAAATCATGCTACTAATTATCTTAGACACCAATTAAACTCATATGCGGACCATGGTTAACTATGGGTTTATACACTCGTCAGAAATATTGGCCACTAAAAACATAACAGCATTAATACAGTCAACACATACCTCAAGTACTGAAGGACTGAGGCACTGATCATCTGTTTGACTCGTTTACACTTCTGCATACGCTATTTTTATTAAGTGATCGAGCAGGGGTGCAGCATCATCGAGCAGGGGTGGCGGCAACAGCCAGACCACCTTGAGCACCACGGTCCCGAAGCCAAGAGCATGAGCAGACCAAAATCAGAATGGACTAACCAGGAAACCCTACACTACAAGAAATATGTCAACTTGTGACCTTGACTATTGGTCACTGAAAGGTCACAAATTTTCATTTACGACCTTTTTTTGACCAAAAACAGAAGGTCAAAAGCTGGCGGTCGTAAACGGACTATAGCGACCTTCTCTGTGAGAAGGTCGTGGACGTTTATGACCAAAATATTCCTACTGTGGCGTTTTGGTTACTAGCAACCTCCCCAGGCCACGTAGGCATCCAGCGTGGCAAGCTGATGTGACACAAGATTCAGCCCGGTCCGATTCGGCGTTTTACATGGGTCGAGCCCAACAATTCAGCCCATTTGTATTTTTTTGCTACTAATTTTGGTGAACTACACGGGCCAAGCACTACAATTCGGTCCTTTAATTGTCTGGGCCATGGCCTTTTTGCACCAACAGATTTAGTTTCCTTTTTTTAAATGGGTCCATTAGTCAAACAGGTCCCACTTGTCAGGTTCTGATAAGTGGGTCCCAGCTATTAGGCTCAGATTCTTCATATTTCAATTTGACATCATATTTGAATTTGATAGTAAGAAAATAACTAGTATTTAAATAGGCAAGCAGAAAACACACATATTAATTCAAATAACAATAGCCAGATTCAGTACAAGCTCTACAAATGACACCTAATACAAGCTGTAACATATACAGTGCTTTACAAGCTCTACAAATGCAAAGCTCTACAGTACTTTACAAGCTCTCCAAGTAATGTTACAAGCTCTACTAGTGTTTTCTTCTTCAGCATGGAGCTCCTTCGATAGAGATCAAATGTCGGACTCACTGGACGGCCATAGTCAGGACTGGTCTAACAGAACAACTACATGCCTTCCATGATCACCCTGTTACATGAATCAGCTTAGAAGAATTAGAAAAACTGGAGCCAATATATTATGAACATTCCATTCAAAAAAAGGAGTAAAGGAGTAAAGGACATTTTTTTTTATAGAATGATAAACACATTTCAGCTAGTACATGTTAAAATGAGGTATCATACAAGACAACAGATATAATATGAATATGCATGGCACAAGTGCATGTCCTGCTACTTAACTTCAACACGCAAGATCTAATATTACTAGTCAGAGCACACAAACTATCAGCACATGAAGACGAACTACGAATGGAATCGGGGAACTCACATGAAGACGATGAAGGCACTCGAAGGGTGCTTGGCCTTGCTCTTCTTCACCGCGAGCCTGCGCTGCCACAACAGAAACATCATCAAAAAACCAAACAGAATCAAAATCCAACGCGAAACAGCAGCAGCCACCAAGGGAAAGAAACGAGATGGGAGATGAGCAAGGGGCCGGGTCGGGGCATGAATGTGTAAATGCATAAATGGTTCTTCAGATCAACTTCAAAGCTAGCAGCAAGCATGTTTGAACAACTTAGCAACATTAGTAAACAACTTAGCAAGCATGTTTAAACAAAAAAAAGACACTATGTCAAAATGAGAGTCTTTGATCTTAACAGCACAGAGCAATCACATACATTCTACTAGTAGTAGTAAACCTTGAGTGCAATTGAAGATGTTCTACTGGTTATACTTTATTAAACTGAGACAATTATTGTAGGTGAAAGCAATTCTCCTAGTATATCATCACTGTAACATCAAACTATTCTGAATGTAACAGAGGAAGCACAGCCCAATCATGTGCAGTCAATTCAAAATAGAAGGGAACAGATGATTATTAACAGGGTACAAATGTCACACAAGAAATGAAAAATTGATGAGCCAAATGATGATTAGTTAATTTAACTTGAAAGGAAGCCCATTGTTTCCCTACTCTATCTATCCATGATTTCTTTTTTTGAAGCAAGCATCATCAAAGAGTACACTCACAGTCTGTCATGATTTGTCCCGAGAAATTTATTGCAGAAATATCATTTGGCATGCTCAATCAGCTGACTTTAAGTAACTTGGTCAACTACAACAGCTAGTTTTGAGCAATCTATAGTAACCAGGTGCAAAGGACAAATGAATATGAGCTTGGTTAGGACTGAACAAATAATACAGAGGCATAATACCAATCAGCTGACTTTAAGTAACTTGGTCAACTACAACAGCTAGTTTTGAGCAATCTATAGTAACCAGGTGCAAAGGACAAATGAATATGAGCTTGGTTAGGACTGAACAAATAATACAGAGGCATAATACCAATCCTACACACTTCACTTCTATGCTGGTAGGAATAGGATAGCAGTACAAGGTAACCCTGCAAGCTTTGCTTCAGAGAAGCACCTAATCACTTTGGACTGACTGAAACTGTGCGTCAAACCCACTGAACAAATGCTGAGACGCAATGTCCCAAGCAGCAGCTCCATTCACCTGCAGCAAAACACAGCAAGAAGAAGTTCAGAATATCAACTAACAGAACCGTACATCATGCAAGGACGGTCCATCTCCAGGCATCTGCAGAACCATCCTGGCCTAGAGCCAGTAGATGCATCATGCAAGAACTCCGTCATCAACATAGCTGCATCTAACGCACACTACTAGTATATCCTACTACTGGAGTAGTTTGGCATGTCAAAGAAATTCACCTGGTGGTCGGTCCTTGGGTCAGTGAGGATGAGCAGGCGTGGCTTGCTGAAGGAGGTCTGCATCTGGTTGGTGAAGGTACCAGGGGTGTGCCTCTCGGCGATGGCAATGGCGTTGGCGCTGGTGTGCTGCGCGAACTTGAGGACGGCGCGCTGGCCGTAGGGGCGGGCGGACTGGACGATGATGCCCTGGGGGTTCTCGATGGCCATGATGACCCTCGCCGCGAGATGGAGCTTCTCCCATGTCTTGCCCAGATTGATGATGTAGATGCCTAGGAATCACAAACCAGAAAGAATGCATCACATTCCACAATCCATCTCAAAGAAGTACAGAAGCATGAACACTTGCGACAACTACAAGAGCAAGCATCACGATCCGCAGCAGATCGGCTCTGACCAGCACAGGCGCATGATGCCGAGGCAGTTCTACCGTCCAACGGCAGATCGGGGGCGCACAGGTAAAGCTAGATCCATGAGGAGGACAAGCGCTTGGTAGGACAAGAGGGCTTGAGCGTGGACGTACCATCGGAGCGGCGCTTGTAGGCGTAGCGCTCCATCTGGAAGTCGCAGTTCTTGGTGCCGAGGTGGACGTCGGCGGCGAGCATCATATGTATGTCCTGCTCTTTCTAGGACAGCACCCGCGCGGCCTCTCCAGCCGCCGCCGCCATGGCTATTCGGATCTGGCCACGAAATGAGCAGCTCGAGTCGTCCTAGGAAGAGAGGGAAGGGGCCGCCGGAGTTGAGGTTGGGGCAGAGTCGAAGTCGACCGTGGAGGGCGAACTGCGGCGCGGGGGAGTGGAAGGCGAGGGTGGGGCTGGAGGTGGAGGTGCGCGCGGAGGTTGGAGGTGGAGGCCGTGCGAAGGCAGACGGCGACAGATCTGAGGGACGGCGGCGGCGGATCGGTGTCTTGGAGTCAGGCGCCTTCGGTGGCGGCGGCGAGGAGATGGGGGGGAGGAGGAGGAGTGCGATGGGAGGAGGGGGTCGAGTATCTGAGTTAGGGTTTGGGTAGGTGGCTGCGAGGAGAGGAGTCGCGCGAGGGAGGGAGAGAGGGCTCGTGGGGGAGAAGGGCGTGGGGGAGGCCATGGACGGCGGGGAGCTCGTCCGGAGAGGGGTGGAGGTGGCGATCTAGAAAGGAGGAGGTGGCGGCTGTGATCTGGAAGGGAGGAGGAGTGGTGTGCGGGGGAGAGAGGGCATAGGGTTCACTGCACGGGGGAGAGGGGAGAGGATCTGAGGGGGGAGGGAGAGAAAGAAAGAAAGAATGGAGGGGGGGTGGAAAATGTCCATGAGGACAGACCTAGGGTTTCGGCTCGGGTAGGTTTGGGCCGTTGGATCCAGAAGCATCCGACGGTGGTTGATGCGTGATCCGCGTGATATGCTCATGGTCCAATCAGAACGCAGCAAACCATTTGATGACCTTATGACCAATATAAATTGGTCGTGATCGATTCAAGATAAAAAAATTCATTCCATTTTTCAATGCTCAAAATGAGTATTTTTGTGAAAGTCCTATCAAATATTTGTTCAAATGATTCCATATTTCGCACAAGTTTGCATCTTGGAATGGCAAACAATATTGACAAAGGGAGTTTTCATTTTCTTTGGACGAAAAAACCAATTTCCATTTTTCGAGTGCCCAAAAGGAGGTTTTTTTGTGAAGAACCTATAATATATTTGTTGCAAAATTGGACCGAATCATTTTTCTAAAATACTAGGCCATATTTCATGCACAATTGACCAAATGGTTGGGTGTAAAAAGTTTTGATCCACCTCTCGTGAAAAAGACAAATTTTCGCCGGTTCAGCTGGAAGCGGGTCAAATTTGAACTGTAGCTGCCTTCTAGTTTTGCTCTTTATTTTTTCCAAAAATCATTTCTAGGTACATAAGTATCTATTTTATCAGAGAAACATCAAAAAAATTCCAAGATTCAACCACTAGCTAGGAACGGTCATTCCCTTTGTTTTGACCGTATTTTGAAACGGGCATAAAAAATTCAAAAAAAATCAAAAAATTGGGAAACCTTCGCATTGTGTCATTATATGTGGCCAAGTTCCCAGGAAAAATAACAGACTTGTAATACGACAATTATTTTAAAAAAGTGTTCTCACGAACGAGCTATCACGTGTGGACATCAATGGCTTTCAAGCCAAATGATCAATCTTATGGCCACATTCATGGCATAGTTTGCTTAAATGATCTCATATTGTGCACAAGGGTGCATATTGGAATAGCAAACAATGTTGCCTAAGGAAGTTTTCATTTTAATTGGACGAAAAAACCATTTTCCATTTTTTGAGTGCCCAAAAGGAGGTTTATTTGTGAAGGACCTCCAAAAGAATTGTTGCAAAATTGGACCGAATCATTTTTTAAAATACTAGGCCATATTTAATGCACAATTGACAAAATGGTTGGGTGAAAAAAGTTTTGATCTACCTCTGGTGAAAAAGACAAATTGCCGTCGATTCAGTTGGAAACGGGTCAAATTTGAACTGTAGCTGCCTCCTAGTTTGCTCTTTATTTTTTCCAAAAATCATTTCTAGGTACATAAGTATCTATTTTATCATAGAAACACCAAAAAAATTCCAAGATTCAACCACTAGCTAGGAACGGTCATTCCCGCCGTTTTGACCGCATTTTGAAACGGGCATAAAAAATTCAAAAAAAATCAGAAAATTGGGAAACCTTCTCATTGTGTCATTATATGTGGCCAAGTTCCCAGGAAAAATAACAAACTTGTAATACGGCAATTATTTTAAAAAAGTGTCTCACAAACGAGCTATCACGTGTGGACATCAATGGCTTTCAAGCCAAATGATCAATCTTATGGCCACATTCATGGCATAGTTTGCTTAAATGATCTCATATTGTGCACAAGGGTGCATATTGGAATGGCAAACAATGTTGCCTAAGGAAGTTTTCATTTTATTTGGACGAAAAAACCATTTTCCATTTTTCGAGTGCCCAAAAGGAGGTTTATTTGTGAAGGACCTCCAAAATAATTGTTGCAAAATTGGACCGAATCATTTTTCTAAAATACTAGGCCATATTTAATGCACAATTGACAAAATTGTTGGGTGAAAAAAGTTTTGATCTACCTCTGGTGAAAAAGACAAATTACCGTCGATTCAGTTGGAAACGGGTCAAATTTGAACTGTAGTTGCCTCCTAGTTTGCTCTTTATTTTTTCCAAAAATCATTTCTAGGTACATAAGTATCTATTTAATCATAGAAACACCAAAAAAATTCCAAGATTGAACCACTAGCTAGGAGCGGTCAAGCCCGCCGTTTTGACCGCATTTTGAAACGGGCATAAGAAATTCAAAAAAAATCAAAAAAATTGGAAAACCTTCGCATTGTGTCATTATATGTGGCCAAGTTCCTAGGAAAAATAACAAACTTGTAATACGGCAATTATTTTAAAAAAGTGTTCTCATAAATGAGCTATCAAGTGTGAAGATTCATGGCTTTCAAGTCAAACGATCAATCTTATGGCCACATTCATGGCATAGTTTGTTCAAATGATCTCATATTGTGCACAAGGGTGCATATTGGAATGGCAAACAATGTTGCCTAAGGAAGTTTTCATTTTCTTTGGACGAAAAAACCATTTTCCATTTTCCGAGTGCCTGAAATGAGTTTTTTTTGTGAAGGACCTACCATATATTTGTTGCAAAATTGGACCAAATCAATTTTCTAAAATAATAGGCCATATTTAATGCACAATTGACAAAATGGTTGGGTGTCCAAATTTTTGATCCAGCACTGGTGAAAAAGACAAATTCCCGTCGATTCAGTTGGAAGCGGGTCAAATTTGAACTACAGCTGCGTCATAGTTTGCTCTTTATTTTTTTCAAAAATCATTTCTAGGTAAATAAGTATCTATTTAATCAGAAATACATGGTTTGATGGAGAGACATCGAGGTTTGGACGGTGGCCGAGGGCCCCAACTCTAGAGCGCGTAAGCTCGCATGCCCGCCGCGTGGTCACCGCGTGACTGTGGCGTTGCCATGTGTTCTGGGCGGCCTAGGCACGTCTAGTGGGTTGGGCACTCCTCAGGTAGGTGCTAGGAAGAAAATCAAAACATAAGATTTTCACGAGGAGACCGATCGATGCTCAAACATGAATAAGCAGCCAAGTGTTTGATTAGCGGTACGGGAAATGTACATGGCTAATGGGCGTGAGTTTTGGCTGAGGATGATCAGTTACTAAGAAGACCGTC
This sequence comes from Aegilops umbellulata, assembly GCA_032464435.1. Taxonomy (NCBI): domain Eukaryota; kingdom Viridiplantae; phylum Streptophyta; class Magnoliopsida; order Poales; family Poaceae; genus Aegilops; species Aegilops umbellulata. Next base: position 498,413,997 of record CP136055.1, on the reverse strand, counting down.
TTCACAAATTTTCAGCTCAAAAGGAGGAGCCTAGGTGGTACTTGCTTTGCAAACCACCACACTGGACATAAATACGAATGTTGAAGCTCAACTCAAAATAATGAATGGATTGAGCTGGCATTTGGTGGAGGATGGTTATTTGGGCATAGGAAAGCACTGTAGAAAATGGATACTATTTGGACATGCCAAAGTGGTACTTCCTTCACAAACTGTTACTCTAAACAGAATAGGAAAATGAATATTTTTGAATTATTTTTGTACTAAGCAAGGAAGGTTTTTACATATTTGACGAAGATATGACCCAAAGAATTTATGAGATTTTTTTGGGAATTTTGGGAATGACAGAAATATAGGTTGCTTCACAACCTAGGGCAAAAACTGCCACATGGACATGCCACATAGGCAAAACTGATGAGGTGGCGCCTAGTCATAGCAACCCACCACAATTTACAAGGCTATGACCATCTATATTGGTCGTTAACAACTAGAAATAAGGCAGCGGACTAGCGTTGTTTGCTTTATGACCTTTTCGTGTGAGGAAATTACGACCTTTCTGACCAAAATGGTCGCAATGGTTTAGGGTTTGGAGCCCCCCGAACAGCTTTTGACCAATTGGTCTGAAATGGTCATAAATTTATGACCAATTCTTCGAGGGTCACTGACAGAAGGTCATAAGTTGACATATTTCTTGTAGTGCTAGAAAAATCCCTAAAAACAACAAAGCCCTTGATGAGCACATACACATCACAAAGGGAAAGACAAACAAGGGAGCAAATAATCACCTCAGCCATCTTAGAAGCCCACTCGGTGTGCTCCCTCTCCGGCCGACCCGGAAGACAGCCCCAACGCCACGCCACCGTCACAACCGTGAAACAGCCAAAGAAGCAAGGAAGATGGTAAGAAACAAGCTAAATAAAAGGTAGTGGGCTCCAATACAAACATTAACGAGCCTAAAGATGCTGTTATTAGAAACATGACACCGTGGTTTCTGCTGGTTTATCAACAAATTAAAACAAGCCATTGAACTGACAACTTGCTTACTCTTAACCAGATGAAATCAAGGACCAACAACAAACAATAAAATTCAAGAACAACTTATATGCAATAAAGGTATGAGAGAGAAGAAATATTCACATAAGACGACTATAAACACTAGAACATAAATAAGCAACACCTTTAAATATAAATAAAAAGGGTTCAGGGTTCAATGCATAGTGGGATCAAATTTGCCTTTCCTCGATCATATAATCAACCCCCGCCATCTCTTGTCACCAGATTAATCTGTTTATATAGTGGAGCTGCCCTGGTTATCACTCAACAAGAATGACCATCCAAGGATAGAACAATAAGTATCACATGATCAAAAAGGATTCTAGAGACAAGAGGGAGGACCCAACTTGATACCCACAGGTGCCTTGATTGCTCAAAGGCACACTTATTTCAGCCACAGGGAATCATCATCGCCCTAGCAAGGATGGCTTCCGATCGGTGGGGCATGTGCGAATAAAATGGTTTCAGGGTTCAATGCATATGGGCTCAGATTTGCCTTTCCTCGATCATATAATCTACCCCATCATCTCTTATCACCAGATCAATTTGTTTATACAGTGGAGCTGCCCTGGTTATCACTAAATAAGAATGACCGTCCAAAGGACAGAACAATAAGTATCACAGGATCAAAAAGGATTCTAGAGACAAGAGGGAGGACCCAACTTGATACCCACGGCTAATCATCATCTCCCTAGCAAGAATGGCTTCCGAACGATGTGGCACGTGATTCAAATGCGGTGGCACAAGATATCTCATTTTGGGAGTAACTATTCATTCCAGCAGTAACTTTTTTTATCAGACGGACGAGGTCGTTACAGGGGTTGATCCGACGGCCCAAGATCCATCAAGCAACCAGATCCGACGGCCAGGAATCCCAAATCCCCGAGGAGCGGCCTGAGGAGCTTCTATTCTTATTTCTGTTTGGACTTATTTCTGGATTTCTGGATGGATCACCGGATCAATATGTTCTTACGAGGGTTTAACTGCCCTGGTTATCACTCATTAGAAATGACCATCCAAGGACAGAGCCACTAAAATAAGAACGTGATCAAAATAGCTCAAAGAAACGAGGGAGGATCCAAATTAATACCCACAAGTACCTCGACTGCTTGAGAGCATGCCTATATCAGCCATAACTAGTCATCATAGCCCTGGCCATGTCCCATATAGTAGCCGAAGCAGAGCAGGGGAAGATGGAGCTCATAGAGGGAGGTTGTAGCTGAGGCAGCACTAAGAGGGCACCGGGGTTGCGCCTGAACGCTCCAACCAGTGAGGAACCACGTTGGAGTTGTGCCTTGCAACCTCTTGAGTTTGTGTTGGTTTTCCCCGAAGAGGAGAGGATGATGCAGCAGAGTAGCGTAAGTATTTCCCTCAGTTTTTGAGAACCAAGGTATCAATCCAGGAGGAGGCCACGCTCAAGTCCCTCGTACCTGCACAAAACGATAGCTACTCGCAACCAACGCGATTAGGGGTTGTCAATCCCTTCACGATCACTTACGAGAGTGAGAACTGATAGAGAATATTTTTGGTATTTTTGGTATAAAGATGCAAAGTGAAAAGTAAAAGGCAAAGTAAAAAAGCAAAGCAAAATTAAAGTGATTGAGATTGATATGATGAGAATAGACACGGGGGCCATAGGTTTCACTAGTGGCTTCTCTCAAGAGCATAAGTATTCTACGGTGGGTGAACAAATTACTGTTGAGCAATTGACAGAATTGAGCATAGTTATGAGAATATCTAAGGTATGATCATGTATATAGGCATCACGTCCGTGACAAGTAGACCGACTCCTGCCTACATCTACTACTATTACTCCACTCATCGACCACTATCCAGCATGCATCTAGAGTATTAGGTTAAAAACATAGTAACGCTTTAAGCAAGATGACATGATGTAGAGAGGCAAATTCATGCAATATGAAATAAACCCCATCTTGTTATCCTCGATGGCAACGATGCAATACGTGCCTTGCTGCCCCTTCTGTCACTGGGAAAGGACATCGCAAGATCGAACCCAAAGCTAAGCGCTTCTCCCATGGCAAGAAAAACCAATCTAGTAGGCCAAACCAAACTGATAATTTGAAGAGACTTGCAAAGATAACCAATCATACATAAAAGAATTCAGAGAAGATTCAAATATTATTCATAGATAGACTTGATCATAAACCCACAATTCATCGGTCTCAACAAACACACCGCAAAAAGAAGATTACATCGAATAGATCTCCACAAGAGAGGGGGAGAACATTGTATTGAGATCCAAAAGGAGAGAAGAAGCCATCTAGCTACTAACTATGGACCCGAAGGTCTAAGGTAAACTACTCACACTTCATCGGAGGGGCTATGATGATGTAGAAGCCCTCCGTGATGACGACCCTCTCTGGCGGAGCTCCGGAACAGGCCCCAAGATGGGATCTGGTGGATACAGAAGGTTGCGGCGGTGGAATTAGGTTTTTGGCTCCTGTTCTGATTGTTTCGGGGTACGTAGGTATATATAGGAGGAATGAGTACGTCGGAGGAGCATCGAGGGGCCCACGAGGCAGGGGGCGCGCCCTAAGGGGGGCGCCCCCACCCTCGTGACCGCCTCTCTGATGCCTTGGCATAGGGTCCAAGTCCCCTGGATCATGTTCGGTGAGAAAATCACGTTCCCGGAGATTTTATTCCGTTTGGACTCCGTTTGATATTCTGTTTCTCCGAAACACTGAAATAGGCAAAAAAACAACAATTCTGGGCTGGGCCTCTGGTTAATAGGTTAGTCCCAAAAATAATATAAAAGTGGAAAATAAAGCTCAATATAGTCCAAAACAGTAGATAATATAGCATGGAGCAATCAAAAATTATAGATACGTTGGAGACGTATCACGCCTTGCACCATCCCGCCAACGAGCACGAAAGCCATGGGCACCGAAGTGGCCAAGGAGGTGAGTAGGTGATGTATAGCACATCTAGGAGCACCATCAGAGACGACCGGGGCAACGAGCAGGGAGGGAGAGAGGCGAGGCGGCAGGGAGAGGAAAGGGCGCGACGCGAGTGCAGGCCTGCAGGGAGCGGAACATCAGGAACAACAGGAACTATCAAACATATCATATAAGTGCAATCATCTTCGATAATATAAGAGAGCATACAAATCACAGAGCTTGTTTAAGATATTTTGTCACATCAAGTAGTTTAGATAAGAAAAGCCTAACCCAGAATTACAAATAATTTGAGCTAGTGATAGATTTATTATTCTGATAATCTGGTAGTAACTATACATAAATAATTCATTTGCCAACAGTAAAAAATATGCGATGCAGCTGTCCTATAATATAAGACGTTTTACAGTTCACAATATTTTGAAACCCTAAATCAATCCATGATATTGTAGAGGTTTCTAACTATAACCACCTTAGCTCTGTAAGGTTAACATTATGTGTGATGAGAGAGAGTTGCAGCTGCAATTAACAAAATTAAATTAATTTTTGTGCCACTGTAAAACTGGAGTGATGTAAATCAAGTCAACAACCTATACAACGCAATCTATGCAACATAAATATCTTTTTCTAAGGATTAGTGTCAAATTGATTTGCGAAAAAACATGGATTTACAATCTGCAACCCTATGTTTGTCCCATCTATCCCAAAACTTCAAGCCATGTTTGTGTGTAACAGCTCGTACACTAATGCAGCAGGATAGCATAGGATTAAGAAATGATGTCACATCATATATTCTTTCTATTTGTATAAGACTACAAATTTTGTAAATTCATGCAGTCAGTGATATTTTTAACTAAACTAAACCTCCAAAGTTTTGTCAATGATTAAATATGGCATTAGTGTAAAATATGGTAATGGGGTGGTTTATTTGGGTCAAAAAAAGGCAAACAACACAACACAGAGTATCCAATTAAGCATAGCAATTAACAATGAGGGATACTAATGAGGGAACTCTGAAAATGGATAGATCACCTCACATAATGATTATCTCAGCTTACCTAGGCTAGGCCAGTGAAACCGACAATAAGGGTAAATAGAGCAGCCGTTCCCTTGGCAGTGGCCGCTCCATGTCCTCCTCCCCCTGCGTATCCTGCCATGGAACAACCAACAGAGCGACCCCAGATCAGAAGCCCGCGCGCGACGAAACGAACTTGCGAGACGGGGGTGACGTGGGCCCAACATGTTACTTGGGTGAAGAGGAGGGAGCCAAAGAATCCCGCGAGGAAGAAGAGGCGACACGAGAGGAGCACCACAGCGAGCCACAGCCGCGTCCGCACAAACAAAACGCAGTCGCTCCTGATGGTTGGCTAGCACAAGGAAGGGCCGGCATGATCCCGCAACAACAACATGAATTTGCAGCAATCCATCCATGCTCTTATCATGTTTTCTGCAAAACACACACAAAAATCTGATCATGTTAATAGAGCAACCAGAACCTTCTATCTCATATGGAGATTAAAAGGAAAAAGAATTAAGGATATATGAAATGAGTAGTTCAACTCTACACACATGATCAAGAAAATGGTAGTGTGGGCAGCATATATATGCAGCAATCCATCTCCATGCTCTTATCATGTTTTCTGCAATCCAGAGTGACACCTACCATCAGCAACATAACCTGCATAAAAGCACACCTATGATTAGTAATACTGGACTAAATCTCGATATAAATTAGAGCACGTTGATACTCTTTATGGGAATAAATTAGAACAAAAACTGAAAACAAATTATGGATACATACTATCGGATCTAGCGCGAGCATTTGAAAATATGTGCCAAAAACATACAAGGTTGTGTTCTGTGAGAAAAGGAGAAGTGTCTGACACACAAATAGATGCATTACAGACAAACATTTTCAGGTTCTCAACTTCTCAAGTAATCAATTTTGAACCACAAATGTTATTCTTTAAAAGGCGTGAGTTCAAATGTGTAAACTGAACCAAGGCATATTACTTTTTTATGGTACAAATAACCCCCTATGCACTCTTGGCCTTCTTCTGGCCATATAAATTCTGAAGCTCTTTCAGATCTCTCAAACCCTGCCTTTCTCCGACAATATGTCCATTATCCAACTGACTCAAGCCATTAAGGCTGAACATGGCAACTGAGAGCCATTGTCTTCCTCAATAGAAAGGAAGAAAGTTACATTCAAGCAAACTAAGAACAAGCTTGACCTATTAAAATACAAGATATAAATGAAAGAATAAGGTAGGAAGAGGGCTGCCAGAAATGCTTAAAACCCACTAAACACCAACGCTGACTATTGGATATTTTGCCAAACGCACCATCTATTCGTCTCTTAATTCATCGATGATGGCGCAACAGGTGTATTGCTCAATCTATCTATCCAACTAATGTATAGCCTTCAACCATCTATGTCGATGCATCTCACCTCTAACTGAACTGTTACCACCCAAAACATAAATACACTGCATATGTACCAAGAAAAGTAATCCTTGATTTCTCTTTGCATAGCAATAATGAAATTAAACAAAGGAGAACATAATGCTTACATAGACATGAAAAGAAACAGAATTAGATATTTTGTCAAAAGCATAGCACGCACATGATAAAGTAAAAACCCAGGAAAATAAACAAATTGTGAGAAGAATGGAATATGGAGAGAAACAACCTTGGAATCAGAGTGAGAGGGGGATCACATGTACGTGCTGCTTCCAAGGATTGCCTCATTCTTCAGGCCATTAAAGATCTGAAAATAAAAGGCAAACGAGGTTGACAAAAGAGAGAGAGAGAGAGAGAGAGAGAGAGAGAGAGAGAGAGAGAGAGAGAGAGAGATGGTCGGGGTGCTTTGCTCCTTGATAAACCGTGGCTAGCCAGCGTGCTACACGGGAGCAAATGGATGGAATCGAAGCCTTGGCACAAGGTGCTTGTAGGACTGGATGTAGAGGAAGAGGAGCACGTTGTGGAGGTCGGCCTCCCATGCGTCGTCTGCTGCAGGGTCGTCGTCGTCGCCGGGGAGCACGGCGGTGAGCGCCAGTGCGGCCTGGTCGGCGGGGATCAGCAGCGGCTCCGCGAGCACCGCGACACCCACGCGCCCGGGCCCCGGCGGCACGAGCTTCGCCTTAAGCTGTGCTAGGGCTTGCGTGGAGGTCGGCCTCCCACGCGCCGTCCGCTGCGGGGTCGTCGTCTTCGCCTTGGAGCACGACGGCGAGCGCCCCGAGCGCCAGCGCGGCCTGGTCGGCGGGGATCTGCAGCGGCTCCGCGAGCACCGCGACACCCATGCACCCGGGCCCCGGCGGCACGAGCTTCGCCTTAAGCTGTGGAGGAGGAGAGGGAGGCCCGGGTGGGGAGGAGGCCGGGCGGCGGCGGGGAGGGAGGAGAGGGAAACGCGGGGCTGGGGGCTCTGTTGCGGCGCATCTGGACGGCGCCGAAGTAGTGGATGGATGCCGACGGCGTGGTTTGAGGCGGTGGGTGGCGGTGGCGGCGATGTGGGCGGGAGGAGAGGAGGTGCGTGGGAGGGAGGGGAATGAGAGAGAGGGGGAGAGGAGGCGCACGGGAGGGGAAGGGGAGCCGTCTACGGTTGCCTCCATGGGAGCCGGCCCTTTTATACCCCGTGCAGGTGAAATGACGAAAATGCCCCTGGCGGGGCAGACTATTTACGAGCGGTGGCACGAAACGGGAGTAACTATTCATTCCAGCAGTAACTTTCTTTTATCCAACGGATGAGGTCGTTCTAGGGGTCGATCCGACGACCCAAGATCCATCAAGCAACCAGATCCGACGGCCAGTAATCCCAAATCGCCGAGGAGCCGGGAGGATGACCGGCATCCTTATTTCTCGATTTGTTGTATCATGTTGTGTATATCTAGTCATTCGTATAAGTGTTCTGATCTTCTTTGCTATAGGTAAACAGAGAAGAAATTTGACCTCACTGTCACAATAAAGAATGGAGCGCGGCTATTCCAATTGATTCTGGGATCGGGAGACAACTTAGAGCAACTCCAATGGGACGACCCAAACGGACACGGATTTTGTCCGCTTTTTCTCCATTTGGGTCGCTCGTCCGCCTAGCGGATATGAGGCGAACACACACGGACAATGACTGCTCCCAACGCACAGACGCAAAAGCGGACATGCGCACATCAGCACCATGGCAAACAACTCCTCTAGAGCCGCCCATCTCCTCTTCCTCAGCGGTGCTGGCGCCGGTGCCGGCGGGAACCTCCTCGTGTCGCTCCTCTACCCCTCTTCGCCGGCAGGCACCTCTGCTCCCAGTCGCGTCGCCCCCTCCCCTCCTTCTTCCTCTGGATCAAAGGCACGGGTTCGGGCCCGCGGGGTGGACGAGCAGAAGCGGCACATGGAGGAGCTGCAGATCATGGTGGAGGCCGGGCTCGCCCACTACGACAGCCTCTTCCGGATCAAGGGCGCCGCCGCGCAGGCCGGGGCTTTGGAGGTCCTGCGCCGAGTACTTCTTCCTCTGGCTGGGAGCCAGGAGCGCGACCGGGGAAGGCGAGGAGAGCGAGAGGGGGCACGGCCAGGAGCGTGGCCGGGGGAGGCGAGGAGCGCGAGAGGGGCCGCGGCCAGGAGCGCGGCCGAGCGCGCTGTAGGGCGAGCGCGGGGTAGGCGGGGCGTGGGGGGCAGGCCGGGCGCGCGATCATAGCGGGGCCGCGCGCGGACAGGAGCGCGGCCGGGGAAGGCGAGGAGCGCGAGAGGGGGCGCGTCCTGGAGCGTGGCCGGGGAAGGCGGGGAGCGCGAGAGGGGGCGCGGCCAGGAGCGCGGCCGAGCGTTGTAGGGCGAGCGCGGGGGAGGCGGGGCGCGGGGGGGGGGGGGGCAGGCCGGGCGCGCAAGCATAGCGGGGCCGGGCACGGCGAGCTGCAACGCGGCCGCTGCGGCGCTTCTCCGACGCTGCCTGGCTTCGGCGATGCTCCGGCTCTTGAGTGTGGTGGGCGGGTGGGTGGGAGAGAGAGGAAAAAGGAGGAGAGAGACGGGATGAGACAGATGGGTGGATGGCAAGTGGGCCAGCCGTCACATGCAGCCGGACAGAGGGGGGCGAAGAGGGCACAAAGAGCGTCCGCTTTGTGTCCGCTTTTGACCCAAATTTTCCCAAATTTGAGCCCAAAATGGGTCCGAGCTGACACCAAACGAACCGCAGGCGGACGCTGTGTCCGTTTGGGTCGCCCCGTTGGGCTGTGTTTTGTGTCCGGATGACCCAAACGGACAAAATAGGTCGCCCACTGGAGTTGCTCTTATGATGGCTTTCACCAAGGACTCCAAGTTGCATGTAGAAGAGAACACGTAGTGCTCTAAATAGATTGTGCAATGTTTGACTCAGACAGATTTCTGGATGGCTTACTGCGACGTGTTTCTCTCTTTTGCAGCTTGTTGATGTATACAGACTGGTGGAAGATAAATTGATATATGTTCTCTTTTGCAGCTTTTTGATGTACTCCCTTGCCTCCAGATTTGTGATGTGGGCTCCATGCCGTCAGGCCTGGCCAGAATCCTGCCGACGGTGTTGACGATGACGTGGCGGCTCTTGGGCTCCGGGGCGGCGGCCCCGGGTATGGTGGTGGAGGCTTCGGCCAGGAGGTGGTGCGAATCTGGTCGCGGTGGATCGTGGGATCCAGTGGCCAGAGTGAGGTCGGCCTCGGCAAGGGTGGTGGTCAGTGGGCGACGGTCGGTGGTGACAGGTGGTCGGCACATCCGGGAGAAATCCTTGCTCCGGTCTTCACCGGAGCCGGCAACGGCGGCGCCCGCAGGTGCCGTGATCTTTCTTGGAAGTGTCGCCGTGGAGTTGCTCCTTCTCCCCACGGCTTGGGCTCCGGAGGGAAACCTCAGATTCGTTGGATCGGGCGATGGAGGCGTCTTCGCGTCTTTCTCCTCCTTGGGGGCATCGTCTCGGAGCCGGCTATGACTGAGAGACTGGAGAATGATGGCATCTTTGCCGTCGATGGCGGCATCTTTGCCGCGTGGTTTGCTGAGGCGGGGCGCTGGTTTTTGTTTGGCAACGATGATGGCGTCGAGAGGATCTTGGATCGCGGCGTGGTCTTCGGTAGTCGGTTCTTCCTGGTGTGTCTGAGGTGCTCTTTTCGGCACGGTCGGCGCAAGTCCTGCATATTTCCCTTGTGTTGCTCGTCGTCAAAGTCAGAGCTGTCGGTTGCTTGTGCGTATGGCCATCCGTTGGCATGTGCCGTCGTGGCTTCTGTTCCATGTTGGTGGCCAGGTTGGCCGGTGGTGCCCATATCATGTGGGTTGTGTTGTATCGGTTTTAGCCCGGTTTTCGGTCAATTAACCGGACAATTCTCTTCTTCTTAATCAATGAAAATGGCAAGTCTTTATATATATATATATATATATATATATATATATATATATATATATATATATATATATATATATATATATATATATATATATATATATAGGGATTGACTATTCGTCACCCTGGGTCAGGAATAGTTATTCTTCACCCCCCTCTATTTTACAATCAATACACCGTAATTTTACGTTCTGTAAGTTTTTTCTTATTTCCGACATAAAAAGAGACCGTAAGAAAATATATACAATCGTCGTAAACAATATTTTATGTTATGTAAAATTACAAACGTAAAAACATAGTGTAAAATACACATAAGCTGCAAAATTTGTTATCTTATGACCTATATTTTGATTTTCTTATGCGAAATTTTACGTAGTGAATCAATATGAATGTAACTATTTGAACTTTAAATGTAATTTAATTATGAAATGATCATAAGATTACCTCGGGTGAAGAATAACTTATTCTGCATCCTGGGTGATGAATACCATCCTAGGTTCTGCAAGGTAAGTCAGTCAAACTCTGTTTCTCCTGCTCTTGTCGTTCGAGAAAAGATTTTTCCTGCTTAGCGATTCCCATATCTATCCACTCGTCCATGCGGATTTACCTTCTGTCACACGGTGTTTTATGCATTCATGGGGTATTATGTTTTATCGGATTACTGTAATTAGCCCCACCTAAGCAGTTGGAAAACAAACAGTGACATGTAAGTTAGGAACAACAAGCAACTTATCTCAGTTAAGGCATATACAGTGTTATCTAAAGCCCACCATATAATTAAGAGAAGACAATAAATAGATATCCTTAAATAGGTGATGAGATATATTCTTGTTGAGAGACTATCTCTTAATCAAGAGAAGACAAGTCTTTTATTATAGTTTCTCTTTCCTCCACATCAACACTTATTTTACGTGGCACTTCAAAGATAGGACAAGTGTACACGTCCTTAATTTGCATAGAGATCTAGATAGATATACATGAATTCTTCTCCTATCCTTGGATACATAGACCTACAAGTTAATGATGCAGATTTACTATTTTTTTGGGGGGATGGTGCCCCCCAGCATGTACCCCCTTCTATTTTCTTGTTGTTGTTTTTTCTTTTCAACCTTTCCTATTTTGAACTCCGGACTTTGTATCGTGCGATGGTTATGCTTTATCTATAAAGCGGGTGAAAGCCTTTTTGGCACTGTATGGTAAACACCTGTTGTGTGTAGGTTTTTATCATCTCACCATATATGCACATGCCATTTGTAAAGTGGAATAAGGACTTTTATATAATTTGATCTTGTAACTATGTTGAACAAAAATAGTAAGCTTACACATCACACGTACAATATACCAGACACAGACACATGCCTTGTTGCGCTGTTTTTACCTTATCGGACTTTTTTTACAATTGATGATGGTCTATTTAGCCTTGTATATGTGTGACTCTTGGATGGTGTATGTGACGTTTACATGTACAAATATTGCTTTTCAATTTCGGGCAGTTCAATGGGTGAGAGGTTATCACTCATCGGTAGGCGGGAACACCACCATAAAAAAGAAGCTGCCACAAGTACCCATTGAGCTTAGAGGTTGTAGAGATAAGGGATTGACCAAATAGAAGCTAGATGATATGGAGGATAAAGATAGGTTAGTTAATAGTTATTGCCTTTCATGGCTATACCACATCTACACCGAGTTTTTTGTGTGGGTATATTTAGCTTGTCAAAGGGGTAACAACATTAGCATAATTTAGAAATGCTATAATAAGCTATTATTATTTTAGCATGGTCACCTTAGAAAGTAGTATAAAATTCGTTATTAAATATAGCACATGGTGCATGATGGTGTAAACAAACCTCTCAAAGATCTACATATGAGTGGATAACAACTAACAACGAGTATTTCCAGAATAGAATGCTACTTATAAGAATATAATTGTTAAACATTGAGAGAAGATCTACCGCACAACACGGTATATTTTTTGTACCTTTTAGTAAGAATGAGTCAGATCATCTACCCGATGCTTAAAGTCGAAGTCTGAATCTTTAAACATAAGGACAACACCCGTATATGAATACTACTGAAATAAACATGTATTGCTTCTATAATCTATAACCCATGACTACAATTCTCCTAATCCATGTGTGTGTGTGTGTGGAAGAATTGGTAGCTCTGAAACCGACCGTGTTTTTAGCACCAACACATATTGAATAACATAAAATATTATGATGGTGGTATATTAAACACTTATGAATAAGAAGAAAGAATCACTAAATTATAAAGGCTCTCAAATAAAACTTTGCTTAGGATTCGGTCACAAGCCACTCACCTAAACTGTGGGCATGAAATGAATTGGAAAAGCACATGGGCCTGGGCAGACCAAATAATTGGCGCCCATCCAAACAAACGCTAGTACTCTAGTAGATTCCAAATCTTTGGTAGTGTGGGCTTGGGCTACAACCCAAAATTGCTAGCCGCCCCAGCCAATTGGCCCAAAGGCCCACAAAAAACCCTAGCGTAGTCATATATCTCGACCTCTCCCGTCCTCCTTCCGTCCTAGCCGCCGTCGCCTCACCCCCAAATCTGGTGCTGCATCGCGCGCCCACAGCTTCCCCCCTCATGCGCCCACGAGAACCACATTCTCACCCCTACCCCTGCTTCACATGCTTCCTCGATCACCTATTCCTACCATCCATTAGTGAAGATCTACAGTCTTGCTTCACGCCGCTTCTCTGAGTACCGAATTGTGGCTTGTTGTCAGGGTGCCTTTTCTAACTTACACATCTTGGGTAGAGATAGCCGAAGCAACCACCCGCACCTTGGCGACATAAGTCTTGACACTCTAGCATCCAAGATAATCTCTGGCGACTTAATTTGGTGGTGCGGAAGAGGGATAGAGAAAAGGTAACTTCTCATACAAAGAAAGATGCAGATATTTGCGAGGTATATTGTGTTTATATTTGCTAACTAGATAATTTAGAGTTTTTTCTAGATGTATAATTAGTAAACTTAACTTGCCTACAGGCTATATATATGGAGCAATTGGGATGATCTTTAGTATGACGATGAGTGCTCTACAAGATCTGGTAATTTTATTCCTTTCCACTTTAGCTTGCTTGTTCTTGTTAACACTTGCCTAATATAGTATATCATCCAATTGATTAAATAATTATCTTGAAATGTAATGAAATTAATTATGTTTTTTGAAAGTTAATCAAATTAATTATGTTATATTCATTTGTATGGGTAACTGACTTCCATTACGACAAAACTATGTTTCACCCAATATTTTAATTTGTAGTCATGTGTATACTTATGTTATTTGCATACAAGTGTATGTTGCCTAGGTATTGATTTTGTTGTGTTGTCAATTACTTAGGTAGTTATCAGTCTAGTTATTTAACATTGGAGGAGAAATAAACTTCATCAAGGTTATACATAAATATTCTGAACTGAGCATTGTTGTAAAACACTAAACGTCTTGATTCGTATATTAACTTATAGCTTCACCCTTGAATATGGTGAATTAAGAATTTACACTAATATAGGTCATGCTAGGTTGTTTATTTCATTAACAAATAGCATGATCTTGGATGTAGGAGTGTCATGATCTTCGGCCAAAATTTCAGAACCGATTCTTATTTTTTACCACAAGTTATTCTAGTTCTAATATAGGGGTGCACATCATCATTTTACTAAAATGTGTGCTTGTGCAATATTTCTGTGGTTACACTGTCTCAACGGATGCTTGTGCAATATTTCTACGGTTAGATTGTATTAGTGGGCTATAGTATGCTTATTATGGATTCTGAGGAAGCTGGTTCAAAGAAGGACAGGAATGAGGAATATTCCATAAACTGTCTCCCAAGAGAGATCATCGAGCAGATATTTTTTCGGCTTCTGGTGAGCACTTTATTGGTTTGTATTGGTGTTTGTACGCGCTGGAAAAACTTGATCCGGGATCCCAATTTTGTCACATCACACTTGAAGCATGCATCCCATTATTCCCTCATATTCTTCCAACAAGATTATGTTGCAGGAAAACATTACCCGAGTGATGCTATTCTAATTGATAAAGCTTGGTCACAATCAACATATGCAGTGCCAACCATTGACCCTGATGATTTCCTCTGTGGTTCATGTAATGGGATTATTTGCTTATACACAAAGACATCAACAATCAAGATAGCTAACCTTGCAACTGGCGAATGTCTGCATCTTGAGAAACCTATAAAGAATTTGAGTGGCGACCAATTCTTGATGATTTTGGGTTTCACCCTTTGACAAGAGAATACAAAATTACACACTTGGGTGACTATGTTGAGGGCTGTCCCGAGAATGGAGACAAATTCACCATCATTCAAGTTTACAGGCTTGGTGATGAGAAATGGAAAGACATCAGAACCCCAGAAGCCTTAAGCTTGAGTTGCGTCAAAAACTCTGGACTAATCAATGTTGGCGGAACAATGTATTGGTTAACAAATGATATGGCAACTAACTGGAAGCATGTTGTTATGTGCTTTGATCTCGGCGAAGAAGCTTTTGCACGGATAGAACTGCCAACATCAGTACTTGAAAATAGTGTTTATGGCCGTCCCCGTAGGTACTGGATCATAGAGATAGATGGGAAAATATGTATAGCAACCGCTCAAACCTGGCACAAAGTTATTTATGGTAAGCTGCAGATCTGGACACTTGACAACAAGGTCGAGAAAGTCCGAACCAGAAGTACAATATTCACACAACAGGTTACATTGCGGGTCCAAATTTGTCTTATGGGGATAAGTTATTGATGCAAAGAAATGATAGTAGGCTATTTTCTCATGATTTTCATGGGAGTGAAGGGAATATCGAGCCTATGATATTAAACATGATGAGGTTGACAGAATTTAGCCCAGTTTTAGATTTTAGCCCTCGCAAGCCGGACAATATGCAATCCTACATCTATGTGGAGTCACTTGTACGCTTAGATGTATACAGAAAAGGAGGCATTGTGCGTAAGCCAAAAAAGAGGGAAGTTTGGAAATTAAAGAAGTGGAAGCCTTGTGAGGACGATCTCTCTTAGCTAGAAGAGATGTGGAGCCACATTAATCAAAAGGAGCATGACATAACTGTATGTTGTCTTAATTGAAATTTACCTTAACAAAAATTTATTATGTTGGGAAATCTAACAAAATTGTTGAGTTGCCATTTGATAGGCCTTTTCACAACGATCTGGCATACAACTCAAACATCGTCTGCAAGGTATATCGAATGACGTGATTCGACAACAAATAGGCCTGCAAATTGATCAAATCGTTCCAGTCTTTCCAAATAAGGTAATTATTTACGTAAATAGAAGTTAACATATATGTTTCACATTTTAGTTTGAACAATACATAACCATCTTAAGAGCAAAAAAACAGTTTAACTAGTTAGTTAACATATCTCTTGGCACTTCAGTATCCAAGATTCTCCCGACGGCTTAATTTGGTGGGGGAAAAGCGAGACAGAGAAAAGTTACTTGCTCGTATGAGGAAGTATGGAGATATTTGCAAGGTATATATAGTGTGTTTACTTTTACTGGACGAATTAGTTATGATTGTTCCTAAATGGAAAATCACTAAAGTTAACTTTTCTATAGGCTATGAATGAGGAAATTAGGAGGATCGTTCGTATGACGGAGATTGCTATACAATATAAGGTAATTTTTACATTTGATCAAATTTTATTATTATTCATTTCCACTTTAGCTTCCTTGTGCTTGTTACCACTTTCCTAATCTACTCTATTAGGCATTTAAGCAAATAATAATATCTTGAAATGTACACACATTAATTATTTCTAATTCATTTATACAGATAAATTAGTTCTTTTGAAGTAAAACTATGTTTCACCAAAAAATACACCCATGTGTGTACTTATGTTCTTTATGCTACATGTGCAAGTTGCCTAGCTATTGAGTTTGTTGTGTTGTTACTGAGGTTGTTAATAGTCAAGTTATTTGACATCGCACGAGAAATAGCTACTAAATATTGTAAATACTTTAAATGTAGCATTGTTGCAAAACACTACATGTCATGATTCTTATATTAATTTATAGCTTCACACTTTCATAGGGTGAATTAAGAACTTACACTAATATAGGTCAAGCTACGTATTTTAGCATTTCATCATTAAATAACATGTTTTTTGTGCACTTCTTGCTTATACATTATTGGTTTGCTTTGTGAAAGATGACCAGTTCAGTATAGCTGCACTAGTTGAGCATGGAACTACAAGTAGGTTGGGTTGCTTTCATGCAATTTGCTCAATATTATACACATATAAACATGAGATAAAGGAACATAGAGTTACATAACAAAGAATATTAAAAGAAGGAAACCTGAATCGGTTGTAAACTTCACGAGCAAGATACATACGGATCTGAATGTTGCAGATCCATTGACTAAGCCTCTTCCACGAGCAAAACATGAGCAGCACCAAGGCTCCATGGGTGTTAGAATCATTAGTGTGTAATCTAGATTATTGACTCTAGTGCAAGTGGGAGACTGAAGGAAATATGCCCTAGAGGCAATAATAAAGTTATTATTTATTTTCTTATATCATGATAAATGTTTATTATTCATACTAGAATTGTATTAATCGGAAACATAATACATGTGTAAATACATAGACAAACAGAGTGTCACTAGTATGCCTCTACTTGACTAGCTCATTGATAAAAGATGGTTAAGTTTCCTAGCCATTGGCATTGGTTGTCATTTGATTAATGGGATCACATCATTAGGAGAATGATGTGATTGACATGACCCATTCCGTTAGCTTAGCACACGATCGTTTAGTATGTTGCTATTGCTTTCTTCATGACTTATACATGTTCCTATGACTATGAGATTATGCAACTCCCGTTTACCGGAGGAACACTTTGTGTGCTACCAAACGTCACAACGTAACTGGGTGATTATAAAGGTGCTCTACAGGTGTATCCGAAGGTACTTGTTGGGTTGGCGTATTTCGAGATTAGGATTTGTGAGGGAGTCTTGGGTTAGGGGGTGTTCGGATAGCCGAACTATATCTTCAGCCGGACTCCAGGACTATGAAGATACAAGATTGAAGACTCCGTCCCGTGTCCGGAAGGTTCTTTCCTTGGCGTGGAAGGCAAGCTAGGCGTGCGGATATTCAAGATCTCCTACCAATGTAACCGACTCTGTGTAACCCTAACCCTATCCGGTGCCTATATAAACCAGAGGGTTGTAGTCCGTAGGACAGAACACATCATAACCATCATCATACCCATAGGCTAGCTTCTAGGGTCTAGCCTCCTTGATCTCGTGGTAGATCTACTCTTGTACTACCTATACCATCAATATTAATCTAGCAGGAGTAGGGTTTTACCTCCATCGAGAGGGCCCGAACCTGGGTAAAATAAAGTGTCCCTTGTCTCCTGTTACCATCCGACCTTGACGCACAGATCGGGACCCCCTACCCGAGATCCGCCGGTTTTGACACCGACATTGGTGCTTTCATTGAGAGTTCCTATGTGTCGTCGCCTTTAGGCCCGATGGCTCCTTTGATCATCAACAACGATGAGGTCCAGGGTGAGACTTTTCTCCCCGGACGGATCTTCCTCTTCGGCGGCTTCGCTCTGCGGGCCAAATCGCTTGGCCATCTGGAGCAGATCGAAAGCCACGCCCCTGGCCATCAAGCCGGGTGGGGAAGCTTAAACTACACGGCAGATACCCTCGGAGACCTGATCTTCGACGGATTCAAGCCACAGCCAAGCGTGCCGCACTATCTCGAGGGGCATGATATAACTCTGCCTCCGAACAGTGTCCTAGAGGCCGCACACGCTCCGGCCCCGATCCTCGATCCGGAGCCCGCTGCGTTCTTTGAGGATGAACGGTTGGACGTCACCTTGGGGGCTATGATCTTAAAAGCCATTGAGCCAAACGCAAGCCCCGCACTCCGCATGGCACATGACTCCAAGGAGCCGGACTCTTCTCCGAACTCCGAACCTCCCGCGCCCCTGCCAATCGAATCAGATCGGGCGCCGGTAATGGAGTTCACCACCGTGGACATCTTTTAGTATTCGCCTTTCGGTGATATTCTGAAATCTCTCAAGTCTCTCTCGTTTTCAGAAGAGCCCAGGCCGAACTATGGCCTGAGAGGTTGGGATTCGGACGACGAAGAGATTCAAAGCCCACCCACCACCCACTTAATAGCCACTGTCGACGATTTAACCGACATGCTCGACTTCGGCTCCGAAGACTTCGACGGTATGGACGACGAAGACGGAGACGAACGGGAACCAGCGCCCATAGGGAACTGGACCTCCACCCCAATTAATGACGTATTCATGGTGGATACACCTGAAAAAACTCACAGTAAGGAAGAAGGGGGCGAAAAGAAGGGTAAACCCTTTGAAAAGCACTCAAAGCGGCGACGTAAACGCCGAGCGAAGCCCCGCCTCGATCAAGACCCAGCCATAGAGCAGGACGAGCCAGAAGATGACGAACGCATCCCAGAACAGCCGCCCGAACAGGGTAACGCGGGCAGAGAAGACGAACAGTCCTCCCTCGGTCATAACAGAACTCCGGACGATACCACGCCGGATAAAATCACGGAGCAGAAGAATCTCCAAGAAAGGCTCGTCGCCACAGCACGAAGCCTGAAGAAGCAGAAGCAAAAGCTCAAGACGGCGGAAGATGCACTCAAAACAAGATGAAGCAAAGTAATCAAGACCGCAGACAAATACGGCGGCAGCCGCCGCACCAAAAGCTATCCGAAGAGAAAGCTACGGCCCGAATTCAACCAGGAGGCCCTAGAGCCCCCAAACTCGAAAAACAAAAAGGCTACACGGTCGAATAAACGACCTCTCGGCCACTACAATACAGCAAACGGCGCCGCACTCAATGCGGCATGCGACAGAATCAAAGACTCGCATCATGGCCCAGCCAGGTCCATTTACGGGCCAAGAAAGCAAGCTCTCGCAAGCAATTCAAAAAATCCACCATCAGAATCCGGCACACCCAAATATAGGGGTGCCGCACACCCTCTATGTTTCACCGATGAGGTCCTGGAATATGAATTCCCAGAGGGATTTAAACCCGTTAACATAGAGGCGTACGATGGAACAACAGACCCGGGAGTCTGGATCGAGGATTATATCCTCCACATACATATGGCTAGAGGAGATGATCTCCACGCCATAAAATATTTACCCCTTAAGCTTAAAGGGCCAGCCCGGCACTGGCTTAAAAGCCTTCCCGAAAACACAATTGGAAGTTGGGAAGAGCTCGAGGACGCTTTCCGAGCAAATTTTCAAGGGACCTACATTCGTCCCCCGGACGCAGACGACCTCAGTCACATAACTCAGCAATCCGGAGAATCAGCTCGACAGTTCTGGAATAGATTCCTCACTAAAAAGAATCAAATAGTGGATTGTCCGGACGCCGAGGCCCTAGCGGCTTTCAGGCACAATGTCCGAGACGAATGGCTCGCTAGACACCTCGGCCAGGAAAAGCCAAGAACAATGGCCGCACTCACAAGTCTCATGACCCGCTTTTGCGTAGGAGAGGACAGCTGGTTGGCACGATGCAGCCCCAGCGACCCAAGTACATCAGAAATCAGGGATGGAAACGAGAAACCACGGCGATACAAGGACCTTCGCCGAATCAAAAGAAAAAGTCCGAAGAGCACGACAGTCAATGCCGGATTCAAAGGCTCACGGCAAAATCAGACAAAATCACCACCTCAGTATAATAGGGAAGATCCGTCCAGTCTAAAGAGAATCATGGACAGGATATGTCAGATACACAGTACTCCTGGAAAGCCTGCTAATCATACCCACAGAGACTGTTGGGTTTTCAGACAATCCGAAAGGCTTAACGACGAACACAAGGGGCTCGACACACCAAGTGAGGAAGAGGACGAACCCCAAAAGCATAACACCAGGAAGCAAAAGAACTTCCCGCAAGAAGTCAAAACAGTGAACTCACTTCACATAACAAGGCATGAGGCACCTATAAAGGTCCGCACATTCAAGCCTATCCCTCAGGAGTCTGGCCACTGGTCACTAAAGCCAATCATTTTTGATCAGCTAGATTATTCTCGCAATATCAAACACGCAGGCCGGACTGCCCTGATACTTAATCCAATAATAGACGGATTCCAGTTTACCAACGTCCTTATGGACGGTGGCAGTGGACTAAATCTGATATATCAGGATACAATTCACCGCATGGGCATAAACCCAGCACGAATCCGTCACAGTAAAACTTCCTTTCAAGGACTAGCACCAGGCCCGGACACCCACTGTATGGGTTTTCTCCGGCTTGTGGTCATATTTGGCTCTGCCAATAACTTTCGTCGCGAAAAGCTTATATTCCACATAGTCTCGTTTTCAAGTCGCTATCAAGAACTAATGGGACGCGGAGCTTTCGCTCGCTTTAACGCAATACCGCATTATGCATCCCTCACGCTAAAGATGCCCGGTCCTCGAGGCATCATCTCTTTAAAGGGAGCATACTAAACTACATCTCCTCCAAACGGAGGATTGTGCGGCCGCTTAAACGACCGCCCAGCAAAATGGCCTCGCCAGCCAAAGGACTTTTTCAATGTAAGTCACAAAAGGCCGCGGACCCGGACTCAATGAGTTCGGCACAAGCCCATTTTCGTTACAGGCTTGGTACGCCTCACCAGGGGCTGTACGCAGAGACAATAAAACTCGACCGTATCCATTTCTCACTTCACATTTTATTTATTATTCTTTTTGATCCGCACGACCCATTTTTCAATTTAGTTCTTCCCTTTTACAGATGAACATCGTACGACGCCCGTCCAGGACACGGCACAGCGGAGACACAGGCGCAGACGTGCAGTAGGGACCCGCCCCAAAGGATTCTTCTTAGATTAAGACCCTGCGTAAACCTTTTTTACTGTCTCTTGCTCCTATTCATCCCCTGGTTTACCTCACTATAACCATGGAGGAGACTGGCGTTTTGGCATGTGGCCACGCCAGAATTCTTGCTCGTACCTGGACACAAGGGGCTTTTTTCTTTTTCAAGGGTGTTGTTTTACACGCACCCACAAAGACTGAACACCTTAGGGAGTGTTCGGCGTCGCGAGTTTTGGCACTATATGCATCAGCTCCGAGTCATGATTTTGGTCACATGTTGGGTTGCCCGGCTCCTGAGTTCGGCCACCTTACGTACCGTTCTGTCGGCTAAGGTTGCACCAGGAGAACTACTGCGATTGTGCCCCGGTTCGGCCGGGTGAGCAGCTCAGTAGAGAAAGCCGAAAACCGACTGTCATGATGTAGCGCGAGACTGGTCGCCACTCGAGGACTTATAGGAATTTATCGAATTCCTCCGTTTTGACGAAGGGCCGCTTCCCGGTCAGGCACATATGCGTCCCGAATTCGGGTAAACGCAGTCGCCATTAAAGGGCTACCTAAAGAGTCCCGCTATCAAGCTCCTATGGCTAAGTGAAAGTGTTAAAGCATTATAGTCCGGTTGCCTAGCCCGCGGCGCTATCACCTCCTTTGTAGGACCAAGACGTTGGGTTAAGTGTGAAAGTGTGTTCTCCGCGCGCACCCCCGCACTATGTGCGTGGGGGCTGAAGCCAACGACTGCAATCTTTCAGAATTTATATATTAAAATGGCCGCACAGGAGGTGTTATTAATACTTGAAGGCACAAGTCTAAATTCCGCCATTACAATTTATAAAAATATTGATCTACGATTACATATGCTGTCATAAAACAGCATCTTTCGAACACTGCGTCTCTATTATACGAGCGCGCGCGAGGACTTCCTCAAAATAGTGCTCGGAAGGAATTCGGCTTTTATCCGAATCACGGGACGCAACAACGGTGGGCTCCATATATGCCCAGTATGTCTTGACACGGGCAACGGCCAGCCGCGCGCCCTCTGTGCATGCGGACCTCTTTTGAGATTCAATCCGAGGCACCACGTCAAGAAATTGCTGCACCAAACTGAAATAGCTTCTCGGCTTCGATCTCCCCGGACACAGGCGGTCCATGGCATACTTCATGGCGAGTCCGGACAACCTATTCAGCTCGGCCCATTGGGCCCGACGATCATCCACTGATAGTGGACGCTCTGGATTAGTGAACTGCGACCAGAAGAGCTTTTCCACTTCATGATCTTTCTTATCTTGAAAGTACTTGGTCACATCAGCGGCGCTAGCCGACAAATCCAGATAGGTGTCCTCCAGGCTCCACGCTCGGTCCAACGGGGCGAACTTTGGATCAAACAATTTTCTCCGCAGCAGGAAGGGCTTTCCATCCGCAATTAGTCCGGCTTGACGCAGCTCTTCCCTTGACGATCTCATACCAGAGCGGGCGTCCTTGGCGTCGGCGACGGCCTTCTCTAAATCCGTCTGCCGGGCTCGACCTTCCTCTTCAAGAAGATTGCAACGGTCAGTAGCACTTTTCAACTTTACGGCTATATCAGCCATCTCTTCTTTGCTTCGGCAATGGGAAGCCTGTTCGGCTTTTTGCTCTTCACGGGACCTTCCGGCAGCCGCATCGCTTTTTCTGGCTTGCTCCTTTGCTTTGGCGAGCTCGGCCCTAAGTCCTTCTACGGCCGCCGCACCATCTGCATCAAGCATACATAAGGTAAGATATTGACATAAAGCTCCTCTTACTAACAATCGCCAAATAAACTCAATACCTTGAGCATCATCAAGCCGCTTGTTAACAAGCACGATGTCGGCTTCTGCCTCATCGAGTTGCCGTTTCATTTCGGCAAAACCTCGAGTCCGGCTCGACTCCGGACAACCTGCCACCTACATACAAAGGTGCCACTTAAAGGACCTGGGATTAAGATCCTCTGTGCGCCGCTAATCTTTGCGGCACACAGAGTCTCAGGGGCTACTATCTATACCAGGCGCATGTTATTATGCGCAATTAACACTAATGTTCGTTATTCAAAACGTACCTCAAGGCCCGCCAGTAAACTCTTGACGGCCTCGTTCAGTCCGCTTTCCGCGGATGATATCTTTTCAATCACCGTGTGCATCAACGCACGATGCTCCTCTGAAACAGAGGCTCGGCCCA